>JASTWQ010000629.1:0-98741 GCA_035220615.1 Leptothorax acervorum | reverse complement strand
TGTCATCGGTAGAATTCGAATCTTCTATTTTCAAAAATTGCATTTTATTAGCCGACATAAGCAAACGTTTCATTTTCATTTTATGTTTCTCACATATCGTTATGTTATTTTCTTGTGTATTGCCTTCGTTTTTACTTCTAGCAATTATTAATATAGAAGTTAAAATTTCTTTATATCTCTATATATTACGACATAAAATTAATTGTCCTAACAAAGATAAATAAAATTGCTTAGTTTTTGGCCGTGTATTTTTTTAAAGTTGCTGTATTTTTTTATATGAGCTACATCAATTCGTATGTAGCACATTGGTAATTGGTCATTTTTACATGCATCAGAATACTTTGCGACCCGTTTTCCTTCGGTCTCGCTAGCCGAAGGGGCGCTGCCGCAAATTCACTAAATGACAGACGGTAGCTCGGAGGTATCCGCGATAGACTTACTTTAAGGTATCTACGGTAACAGATTCTTTACGCTAGATGTTCCGTATGGGCGCCAGGTGCGATTACGCGCACCACGTTTCGTCAATTCAATACGCGAATATCTATAGCCCGAACGCAAGCTCAGGGCGTCGGTTGCGATTTGTTGTGAGGAGAGTGGGAGAGGGAGCGCAGCGCAATCAACACAAAATTAAATAATAAATAACATTGTATTTCAGATAAGGGGTCGTAATATATATATATAAGCGAAATCGAGCCGCCTTGCCGGCGACCGTCGCTCAAAGCAACGTCTCGACGTACGTTGCCTTATTCACAATCGCGCAGATACCGCATACTCTAACGCACGTTACCCTATTCGCAATTGCGCAGATACCGCGGACTCTATTCGCGGAACGCGAATCACACACACCCGAGTTAGCCACGCATCTCATTCACCCGAGTTGAGCACGGGTCTTATGCTCTACAAGTTCTCCTACGCCATAAAACATGCTCTGACACGCGGATTCTCACACACACACACAGGCGCATACGCATGAATCGGCCGCCCCGCTCGCGGCGTACGCCGGTCGACAACGGATACGGCGATTAACCGGTAAACGCAGAAACGACACGCGTACACGGTAGACTAATCGGTAAACGCAAACTGATAACGATACGACGACCACATAATACTGCTTTCCCCGGCGAGAGATCGCGACGATACTTGCATGCACCGGCGACACAACGTATCCGCGGGACTCCCTTCGAGTACGCACAGTAATTCGCACGCGCGCGAGAGCGCGGCGCAATATCACACGGGGAGCGTTACCGCACCGCTCGCCCGTGGAATTTTCCCCAAATATACGCGACAACGATACGCGACGCAAATCGCGACTTTAACACACTAAACGCGAAATACCGGAAGTCTCGACACACCGAACGCGATACGATCACAAGCACTCCACGGTAATCGACGCAATATACGCGAAACAACGGTAATCTCGATACACGGAACACGAAACGATAATTACGGATTCGACACAATCAACGCGGAACGACTGTCGGCCACGTTAGAGTTCCCGGGGAGGGCTTCACGACGAACTACTTAGGCACGATCCCGGCCAGCCTCACAGCATCGCGGTTACTAGACGGTAACAGGTACCGGAACGGTACACTAAACGGTAAAGAAAGTTACTCATCTAAGAAGTTAATCGCCTCGGGCCATGGCCGGGATCGAGCCGTCGGAATTACGGTAGTGCCAGAGTGGAGATCTTACAAAAGCTGCTCGCTGCTGCTCTGCTTGGTCGATTCGGTCGGGGCTGTTTCTCGGGGTTGGCTCCTCGATAGCGGCTCGTTCGACAGTGAAGAGTGGCCGGCCCGGCGAGATCACGTTGGGCCCCCGCGCATGCGCTCCAAGCCTGCGATGTATCGTCCCGCCGATCCGTCGCGCGCGCTGCCGTGTTCGCTGCGCCGCTTCTGGTCCTTTCTGCCTGCCCGCGATTCTTTGAATCGGCTGCCATCAGGTGTGGGCCCTTCTCAGCTTTAGCCCGGCTGGCCAGGCCGTGGCTATGCTGCTCGGTGTCCTTGGTATCATCGGGGAGGCGTCCGGGTCGCTCACCCGCGCTGCAGTCGCGGTGCCGCGCCCCTCCCTGTGTGACGGTACGGCCCGGGGTGCAAGGCGCCAGGCATTCTGCGCGTCTCCGCGGCGGTAGGCCCAAGTGACTCGCCCGTCAACCAGCCACTCCGTTCAACGTTCCCCCAAGCCTCCTTCTCTCCCTCGTTGCGACACTAGGTCGTTACATGTGGCAATTGATCCCGCTCCGGCACCCCCTATCGCACCTGCGAATTCTTAAAAGGTAGTTAACGCGAGCGACCCTCCCCTACTCGGGTCGAGGCGCCATCCCCGAGCTTCCCCTCGGCCGAGCTACCGTCCGGGCGGTGGACGTGACAACGTCACGTCACAACTTATCTAGAGTTGGATATCGAGTAAAACTACGGATGGCTGCAGTCAAAAGTGCTCCATGGGCGCCCATACAACTTTTTTCAAGGGGGGGCGGAGTGTAAATATATTTAGTGATATCATTTTTGTTCAGGTTGTGAAGGATTGGGGGTTAAGAAATTTTATTTTGTATATGTACATATATATATATGTATATATATATATATATACATACATACATATATACATATATGTATGTACTAGCTTACCAGTTATCACATTCCAAAATTAACTGATAAAGTTAGCCACGCGCGCGTTTTTTGGAGAATTTTTATAAATCTCTCTCTCCCTGTTATGATCAGTTATTTAAAACGCGATTATCTCTTTAAATAACTGATCATCAACTGAAATGTACTGCGAATTCGTTTAGATACATTAATTTGCACAGATGTATCCAATCGAATTCATTATTAATTATCACACGGTACCGTGGAACAGCCATGGGTTTATTTCGCAATGTGTGATCGACATCGGTTGTAATTGCTCTCCTATATACATTCCACGTGAAAAGGGGAATTAAAATAATTTTTTTTTAGCGAAACTTAGATCTGATCTCCTTTGCCAATTCTAAGCTTTATCAGTAATTAGATTTTAACTCATTCTTGCATTTTGTTTTCTTAAGTTTTGTCTTCTCTTTGTCTCCTAAGCCCCTAGCTACTTTTTGGTCCAAAGTCTGGCATACCTTCGTCGTCGTTCTTGCCTTCTTGCAATGGATGATCGTAAGGAATTGCCGGGAGACGACGGTTTATGTGGTTGCGCGTCAATGTCTTTCTGTAAAGAAACGATCTTGTTCAAAATATAAAAGTTGGACAATATAAATATTTAGATAAACATCCTAACGACTGATGTTAATATCTCGGGATCGGGAGAGTTGAGTCTCACCTCTAAATTCCGTTTTCTCCTTATGAAAATCATTGATGATCGCCTGGAACTGGTCCTACTTGGAGCGGTATTTTTTTCCTGAAATTGATGTCAAATTAAAATAATTAAAATACAAAGAACAAACATGCATTAACTACATTTATATGTAGGTATATGGTGCTTTTAAAGTTGTATTGTGTGAAATAAGAGAAAAATCTTGGATTCTTCGTGAAACCAACCTACCTTTTCTTTGTCTTCTCCAAATAATTTTTCTACAGTTTTAGAGAAATTTTCACGTGTTTTGTTCAATCTATTTCGCCAATAAAATTTACAATTAATGACACTGTTCGACATATATGGCAATAATAAAATTAGTAAAACAATGCGTATCATTGGCTGCATTCAGTGGAACACAACTGTTGAGTTCGTCTTATCAACACTCTACGTTGATTTGTTGGTTCTAAAAGTAGGAGTCAATCACATTTGACTGCTACTGACTGAGCAGCTCTGTCCGCTGAATGCAGGCAATGTCAGTTGAATTTAGTCAGTTAAAACGTACTCTGCCTTGTTTTTTAGTAAAATTTCGTACCATTCTTGAACCATTTTCCAACAATTGTCATCTTATCTATGTATGTATATACATATATATACAATATACATATATATACATATACATATATATATACATATATATGTATATACAAGCATATATACATATATATATATACAAACATATATACATATATGTATGTATATATTTATATGTGTGCCCGTGTGCGTGTATGTGTGCGTGTGTGTGTGTTCGCGCGCGTGCGCGTGCGCGTGTGTGTGTGTGTGCGCGGTGCGTGTGCGTGTGTGTGTGTGTAATTCAAATAT
Source organism: Leptothorax acervorum (assembly GCA_035220615.1). Taxonomy (NCBI): domain Eukaryota; kingdom Metazoa; phylum Arthropoda; class Insecta; order Hymenoptera; family Formicidae; genus Leptothorax; species Leptothorax acervorum. The sequence continues at coordinate 94,589 of JASTWQ010000629.1, read as the reverse complement.
TTTGTTTTGGAAAAATAAAACAATCAAAAATTATTCTAAAAAGGCACATTTTAAGTTTTTTGTATTTTTTGAAAATTTATCTAATACGCTCGCTACAAATCTTTCTTTATTATTCAAAACAAATTTGCGATGGATAGACCATCCAAACGGTCTTCACTCATCGTAGATCTTAGCCAAGTTTTTATCCGTCTTAAAGTGCAAATGATCTTTCAGTTGTGCAGGTAGTAGGTGGAAGGCAAATTAAAATCTCCATTGCTTGTGGCTTGTGCTATTGTTTTAAAAAATTGGCAGTGTTGCAATAAGTCGAGTATATTGATATCTCATCTGTTATAATAATGTTATTATTATTTTCCAATAACTGTACCATATTTCAGCTTCTTCATTAAAGTTTTTTATGTGATAGAAGTCATTAATTAATTGTGTCCATAAATTTTTTCTGATTTTTATTTCTGAGATAGTATGGATGCAAATTGTAAAGCAAAAACGCAACATTATTTTGAGAAGAAAATCTGTTATTTAATGAACTTATGAGAGAGTCGAGATATGGTATGAAAATAGACTTTTTGTAATAATCCACAACAGAGTTGGCATTATAATTTGCACGATGCGTTTGTCTACCAGCCATCCTTGGGATCTTTAAATCTATCTCAAAATGTTGAGCAGTTGCTGTTGCAGTTTTAAATATAATCTCAAAAATATTATCTAAATCATAATTTCTATGGCTTCTAAATATATTTAGTAAAATATTTACATACTTTTGAACCGAAATCATGTCCACAGAAATACCCTGAAGAGCATTAGTCACAGGTTCAAGCATTGCAGAGTATTTTGTAATAATTTGCATACATACAATAAAAGAAGTTTCTGATGTAGCACTTGACAGTTGCTGTGCTCGAGCTCTAGTAGCACGGTTTACTTCAGCGTTTACAGGTAAAGAATCGCGAACCTTTTTAATTTTAATAAAATTTTTGGAAAACACTCTGATGCTCTTGTATTTCGCAGACCATCGTGTCTCACATAATATAGGAATGTTACGAATTAAATTCCTTCCAAGAGTACTTTCACGAAAAAATTTGATTAGCTCTTTTATAGTACCAACAGTATTTTGAACATCATGCACAATATTCAGATCATTTACCACAAGATTAAGTCTATGAGAAGCACAATGGAAAAATAATGCTTTATTGTGTTTATCTCGAATCAGTCTTTGAACGCCGCCTTTAATGCCAGCCATTGTTGAGCATCCATCGAAGCCTAAACCTACTAATTTTGACATATTTCTGTCATTCTTCTTGAAAAATGAAAGAATTTCTGATGCAATGTGTTCTGCATTAAGTTTCTCTAGACGAACAAAACCGAGAAACTCTTTGCATATCCTGATTGAAACGCCACCATTGTCTTTTTCTATAAATCTGACTTCTATTGATAGCTGCTCGATTCCTGAAATATCTGCGGTTTCATCCGCGAGCAGTGAAAATGCAATGGCGTTTTCGTTATTAATTTTTTCGATCATGTTTTTACGTATGACAAGCCCACAGATGTTAAGTAATTTATTTTGTATTCGTTGCGAAGTGTATTTTGTTTTCCCTGTACAAGTTTTAAAATGTTCTTCCAAAATACTATCATCAGCCTTAATTGTGAATTTTAATAGATCTTAGAAATTTCCCTTGGAGTTTGACTGTTTCCCGCGCAGTGCTAGATCGTGAGTACCACAAAGAACAATACTCGATATTATTGGACGCAGTTTATCTCTATTTTTCATAATTAACTCGTTATTTGCGTTAAGTTGTAAATCTATCGATTTTTTTTATTTGTAATAAAATTGCTAAATAATTTTGATTTCATTATTGCTTCTTTATGCCAATCCGTTTGAGAATGTTTTTTAGCACTATCGTGAAGATCTTTATATTTGATAAAAGCTCTATTGATAAATGCTCCTTGAACTCCTCGTTTTATATTAGGTCTAAAGGGTACACAATGTACGCATAAAGCACCTTTTAGTTTTTTGGAGTATGCTAACCACGAATATTGGTGTAACCATTCCAAACAAAAACATCTTTTTTGGTCTTCCCTTAGATCATCCTTGAAATTATACGTTTCATCGGGATTCCAAGGATTGGTCAACAAATCATATTTTTCTGCGTCACTAAGCCCTAAAGTATTATTGATTTCAATGTAATCGCCAATATCACGCAACACTTTATCAGATTCAGATATAAGATGCTCGGATCTTAGAATTGTACAAGGTGCTGCAAAAATATTTCGGGTTTCTTTTTCTTCGACAGTGATGTTTTTGTTCGGTGATTTTTGTTTGTCATTTCTGTTATTATTGTCATTTGTTATGTCACAGCCATATCGAGATTTTTTAGGTGGTGGTAATTTACTTTTATTTTTTGCTGGTCTTTTTGTTTGAAAAAACTTCCTTATATCCATAATGATTTCTTATCTGAAAATATATAGGAAGTTACTCTATAGCACATAAGTTTTTTGCTCAGAAAAAGCAAGAAAATATACGTATACAAATTCTAAATAAATATCTGCAGGTAATAACAAGTATGCAAATTTTTGTGTTTTATAGAGTGCCACTATTTTTATTGCATGAGAAACGCAGTAACAAAAGTTTAATGTATAAAATTGCACACACAAGGCCAAATTTATATATATATAATATATACTGAAGCACTAGGGCAATATCAAATTTGAGGCTCCTAAAATGGCAAGATGAACGATATTTAATATGCGATATTTAAAAGTAATCAATATTTTCTTAAAAGAAACGAAATAATTTGTAATGGCACTCTTTTTAGTGCATCCCATCTCTACGGCTTGAGCCGGTCATTTTACCTATTTGTTTTACTCACAATCAATATCTTCACTATCTCACAAGCTCTGACGAGCGAATACTGAGCACTTGCGAGAAAGCTAGTTTGTTTTAAATTAAACAGAATAGACTTTTTCATTTGTTTTCACTTCACTGTCACTCTGCTACTGCGTAGGAACGACTAAAATGTTTTATCGAGATGCTAGAAACGAGCAACGATCTCATGCTCGCTCTGCTGTTCCTAACTCGACTCTCCGTAAAATGAAAACATTATCCACTTCCAGAAGACAAAATACTGTAGTCGCCGTTGTTTGGTTCGGATAGGAAGGCAACGCAATCGGGAAGAGAGAAAAAGAGTTGGCCTAGCAACAACGGTGGCGGAAGCAGTGCTACAGAATAACTTTTTTTTTTTTTGGTAAATATTTAGTATTAGAGAGCCATCCCCAATTTCCATAATTTTGAAATATGTTATCAATTCACAACATTACTCAAGGTGAAGATCTTGACAACATATTTTAAAATTATGGAAATTGGGGATGGTTCTCTAATACTAAATATTTACCCTTTTTTTTGCGCATCCCTCGCTTTGCATCTCTGCATACATAACAACCGACAAAAAATAACGAACCTAGTAAAAGGCCCTGCATCCTACAATACTATCGATGAGTTCGCTCGTTCTAAAAAAAAAAAAGCAATTTTTTCATGGAATGTTTTCGATGTGAGGCTCTGCTAAACGAATGTATCTTTAAATAATATTTTTTAAAAAAATATTTATGCAAATTTTTATTTTTATTTGTATAAATTCCAAATAAAAATTATCTAGTTGTCAATCATAAGATCATTCTAAATTGAAAAAATTAAAATCCAGGGGGGCATATGCCCCTCCTTGCCCCCCCCCCCCCATGGGCGCCCATGAAGTGCTCCAGAAAAATCGTTGACTTCTCATGGGAAAACTTCACTGGAAAAAGACCACTATTTTTATAATTAATAACGCAATTGTATAAAAATATGTGTTTTGATTTACAATTATCAAGTCTTAATTTTTTTTATTAAACTTTTAGTTGCATCGATATATGTATATACAAGCTGGTTCAGAATCTGCGTATATTCTATATAAATTACCGGAGGTGGGGATATGGGCGGACGCAAACAGAAACTTACCTTATCTCGAGTACACGCACGGGCGCGTGTTTCGAGTCGAACGCACCTTTTCAAGAACGGGGCGTTTGTTGGTCCTGTTTTATGAGTCAGAGAAATTAATCTCTTTAACTCGGGATCGGACCTCGTGCGATTTTGAGAGCGTGGAAGTGAATGGGGAAGAGGTCTTAATTTAATGAATGAAATTAGTTAAAGAAAAACATTCATTTATTACAGTAAGGAAGGTTGGAAAATTTATACAAAAATAGAAATATTGCTAGTTGTGTAGTGCGCAAGTGTATGTGTGTATGTACGTGTGGAATAAAAACCGCGGATGTTATACTGGTTCGAAAAAGAAATTATGATAACTTTTACTTTTTGGTATGTTACAACATTGTATATACGTGTGAGTTGATCATAAGTGCAGAACTTATGTCTGCTCATCAGCTTCACCGCACTAGTGAAATTCTCGTAGCCCATGATGGCGTTGTTGATACCAGCAACGATTATATCGCGTACTAATAACCGAACTGCTAATATTTCTAAGAAATTATCAACAGAAACGGTACGGACTACTCTTCTCATATATTCCAATGCTATTTTACCAGCAGTTTCCTCACAATCACATTCACCAACACAATCGCACTCATCCATTTAAACACTCTTCATACATACCATACTTACACTTAACTTTCACGCCTCCTTCTCAACATATTTTCAGACGCACAATATGAATTATACTTTCTTATCTCACAACTCCATCCATACTTATCTTCCGTGTAGGTTTTACTCACATTCCTATATTCCTTCCCATACACAGCACTGTTCACATCCACAGAATCAATACCCAGTCTTCCATCTTTCATAATGACATACCTCTTCTTACCCATAAAGGTATTCACCGTTTTAACACTTTCAATCTCTCTATATCCACTCTTATTACACACATACACATTCGTACCAAACCGGTGTGACAACACAACGGCATTCGTCATATCCACCACTTTCTGCACCTGTGCAGCCCTCTCGCGTAAACTACTCATTTTCGAAAGTGTGTGTGTATCGCAAATATAATTGAGGGTTGATGGTCTTACAATAGTATTAACAAAATTATGTCGCGATTAATCTAAAACTATGGTTTCTGATATGATTTCCACATACGTGGTGGAAAGCGCGGGAGAGGTTGATTGATAGATAATTTTCACACTCGAGGTGGAAAATTTGGGGGAAAGTGATCGATTCCGGAGTTTTTCGGGGTTCACGAAGGGAACTGGAGAATATGACGGTTCCTCGAATTTCTCGAATCGAACCGGAGAATAGGATGTAACTGAAGGAGGAGGGGAGTCGGGAATATCCGAGAATACTCGATATGTGAGGGAACAAAGGAGAGACGGAGAAAATCCGAATCGTGGTAAATGATTATCTCGTGTGCGACTTAAATACTTCTTAAGGAGCTCTTTCTATGACCCGTGCCCGCCTGCTTCGTTTGATCCTTGCATATATGGCCGCCGCTAGGGACTTACGGCGTGGAGCTCGCGGGCTTACTAAAAGTTTGCTGGTTTTAGAATCGCAAATTATGATCTATCTACTCAAATTTGTTTAGGGGGGAGGGTGGTTAGACAAGGAAATTATTTAAAATATAAATTTATGAAAAATATAAAAAAGAACGGAAATGAATAAAAGAGAAAAATAAACCTCGAGGATCTGAATTGATAAACGCGGGTAAAACTTGCAGACTTACTACTTGCTGGGTTTCGTATGTGTGATCATGTAGTTCTGCGCCGTTGGTGGCGGATTCCGGAGTGCTGTGGGTCGATGGCGGGTTCCAGTGGTACCCTGAGCTCGTGATGGCACTCGAGGTTCTTACGCACAGAATTTACTCGCGCAGAATGAGATTGACAGATTGACTATTGTACTGGACTGTCAGACTGACTAGTTATTGTTGTGTTTAAATTCGGACTGACCATGGTGTCTCGGTGTTGCGGTTTATATAGGGCTGGATTATCAAGGGATATGTTTCAATTTGTATGATTTACCTTATTTTTCTCGTTAGGTTTCGAAATTTTGTCTATTGTCTTGAGTTAATCAGTTGTTTTCGTCTGAGGTTCAAGTGTTTTTCACGGGAATTTTGAATTTTCCTTGGGAACCCTTTGATCAATGGTGCGCTCGACGTTATTTTCAACCGGCCCGAGCAAGTTTCACAAAAATTTTGTTTGACCAGATGTCTAAGTCGGATAATTTTACCGTTATTTGTGACTCAATCGAAAAATATTTTTTAGTTCCCAAAGAAAATTCTAGAAAAATCTTACGAAATGTTCTTAATTTTAATGTTCTTAATTTCTTCCTACGAAAGAAGCAAATCGCGGAGTCCACAGGACGTAACAATCCTAACTGCATTAATAATAATGCTTTCAAGGGATCTTTATGCATATATTTACTAATATATTTACGTTTCCCACCACGCATATAATCCTCTTCTATGACTTTTTTCTTTGCAATTCGTAAAACATCTGAACTAAATAAATGTAGGGGTTCTGCGGTATTGCTTGTACTCATTAATTCTTTGGCTAATTCAGTACGATATACCATTGCTGTAGTCCTTTTCAATTTTTCTGCCATATTATTTCTAATAGCCCGTCTAAAATATTATTTCCCGCAACGACCTTTGCCTTCAATAAAAGTACAAAAAATTTTTGTTGTTACATTATTAACGATTGAGTTATCTATATCGCATTTAATTACAGCACCATATTTGCACGTGCCATTTGCATATTTACGTTTCCCACCACGCAATAATTTATGATTTTTAAAACTAAACCCGCATGTTATTTTAGTAGCAGCTCAAATTTTTTTATTAAATGCATGCTGCCATATGCCGGATCTTAATATTGTATACTCACGTACAGATTTGGTTTTACCTTTATTCCTTCGTCGATATGTTTTACACATAATCAGAGACTGAAATTCTTCCTTTGGGATTGTAATAGTAAAAGTACTTGCGCTTTTAGATACAGACGATTCCATAGTTGTATTGGCAAACGTTGAATTAGCACTAATGTGTCTCTTCTAAGGTATTTTTCGTCAATTCGCGTCCTGGACTTATCATAGAAGGAATGCGATTAATTAATTTATCTCTTATGTTATACCTATTACATGTTACAAAGGTATATAATGTAATCGGGCGTAGTGATATCTGATATGTTTTAATTTTGCTGCTACCTCATTAGTGCCAGAATGCAAGTCATCAATGTGCTCTTTCAAAAATTGATTTGCGGAACACGGTAAAGGAGAATACCTTCCAAAATTCTGTTCTTTATTTTAGCAAAATATCCTTCCTGCGAAGTTGTCGACGCATGCGTTTGTTTGCCAGGGAGAGCCGCTGCAGTCCATATAGGACTCTTTGGCAATTTTTTCAATTGACCGTATGAATTCTGTGGCTGGCAGCTGTCGTATCATTCTTACATACTAGGTTCTTATCGTTACGAGGGTGGAAGGGATACATTGTGGTGGGGATTCTTAGTTTCTAGCTATCTTTAACTTATTTGTATGTAGAATCTTAAACTTATTTCTTATTTGGAGTCTAACATTATTATTTTCTAAAGTTTCTATTATTTTATATGGACCCACATATTGGTCGTCTAGTTTTCCTTTATTTGGTTCTTTTAGTAAGTATACGAGATCGCCCGCTTTGAAGTTATGCGCGTTAATTCGTTTATCGTAATATATTTTCGATCGCGCCTTATCTTGGTTTAGGTTTAACCGGGCTGTACCCTGGGCTTCTCGTAATTTCTGCAACAATTGGGTAAGATATTCGACGTATATTTCGTTATGCTCATCTTCTAACGGTGGGTCGCTTGATGGAGCGCGTGCGGTTTTTCCGAAAATCAACTCGTACGGCGTGTATAGAGTGCCCTCGTGGACGCTCGTATTGTATGAGAAGGTCGCGAATTTCAGATATTTGTCCCAATTGTTTCTTTTGCAAAACTGTTTCAGGTATTCCCACAGTACGTGGTGAGACTTTTCCACAGAGCCGTTCGACTGTGGTCTATAGGCAGTTGTTCGGTATTGAGTGATGTGAAATTTCTTGGCAATATTACGCATAAGCGCATTTGAAAAGTGGCTGCCTTGGTTTGTGAGCCAAGCCTTTGGGGCTCCGTATATGCAGATGAATTCTTTCGCGAATGCATCGGCTACATCTATTGCGGATGCTTGTTTCAAAGAAATAGCTAATGAGTGTTTTGTCAGGAGGTCTTGGATGGTGAGGATATAGGAGTACCCAGAGTCCGTAGTTGGCAGTGGTCCCATGATGTCCATTGAAATTTTATCGAATGCCGCTCCTGGTGTGTCTGTGAGGATCATGGGTTGTCGCGTCTTGACGCGGACTAACTTCTTCAACTGGCAACTTTTGCAATTGCGGATGAATTCCTGGACGTCGTCCTTCATCCCGGGCCAGTGGTACCTATCATTGAGTCTTCTATACGTTTTGGTGACTCCCTTATGCCCGCCTATCGTGGAGGCGTGAAATTCTTTGAGGATGTTTTGCTGCTCCGCTTCTTGTGGTATTGAAATGTAGTTTTTGCAGACTAGGATTTTTGTGGGGCTGTTCCGGAATGCGCCTTCCAATATCCGTCGTATGACTGGGAACGCCATTCCGTCGATCCCTCCCTTGGAGATAAAGATGGTGGGCAGGTCCAGTTCCGTGCACACGTCCAGCAACGAGGCGATAGCTTCTTTCACCATCTTCCTCTCCGTGTCCTCCGATACTCGTGTTTTGATGGGCAGTGATATAACCTTGGTTCTTCCCTGAGTTATCGCTCGTGCTCTCCCGAGCACAGGGTCGATGATTACTGGCAGTCTCATTTGATTCCGGAGCATTTGTCCACCGGAATCACACGGCTCACCATCCTGCGAGATGAACACCACGAGGTGGTCCCTGCGCGACAGGAAATTGTCCTTGATTTCAGCTATTCGGGCCCCTGTCGGCTGGAAGTCAAAGGGCTCGCCTGGATTGTCGAAGATTTCGGAGCTTGTGCTGCTGGTATTGTCGCTTTCGTCGCTATCCAGGATCATTCCTGGATCGGAGTTCTCGTGCTATTCGTTTTCATTCATGTCTTCATTGTCGCTTCTCGGCATGTTCTCCTCTATTATGTCCGAGTTATCGATGTTTACCTCTTCCTCGTTCACGTCGCGCGCGGCAGTGGCGGAATCATCTTCTTCATTCTCAGTTGGATCTAGGCTAGGAAGGGGACAGCGTTGTTTCTTGGTGGGTGGTCTCGCGGAGAATATGGAATCATCGGAGTCGGATTCTTGGTGGGGTGTGAGGGGGAGTACTTGGCGGATAACAGGGTTGCGAGATAGAGCGTCAGCATTTGCGTTAATTTTTCCCGCTTTGTAAGCGAGGTTATACTCATATTCCAGGAGTTTTGGCCTCCAGCGAACCAAACGTGATGAAGGGTCCTTTACCGAATTTAACCAGACTAAGGGTTTGTGATCGGTGATTAGCTGAAATTTGCGACCGAACAAATATGGCCTAAAATGTTTTATGCAATAGACAATCGCGAGTAGTTCCTTTTCGATCGTCGAGTAATTCTGCTCCGCGGTGTTAAGCAATCGTGAGGTGTATGCGATCGGTAAATCTTTACCCACGGGGCCTTGACTTAATATGCCACCTATCGCGGTACCTGAGGCATCGGTGGTAACTATGAATGGCCTGGTAAAGTCGGGATACTGTAGTATCGGCTCGGAGCAGAGCGCGTCGCGCAGGTGCGCGAAAGAGTTCTCCTGTTGTCACGTCTGAAGCGTGATTAATTATGACTCGACCGCTTCGGGTAACAATTGTTTTCTCTCACTGCTGCCAATTTCTTTAGCGTGAGATGCTCTCCTTTGAGTTTCGGGTCAGTCTGCTTTTCACCGACTTTACCCGGGATGGCGAGAGCTATCGTTCAGTAAAGGGATATTTTAAAACAAGGACCTTAATATTGTCGAATGGTTTATTCTTTCTTCAAACATATTTTCTATATTACATTCGCATACTAGATTTTCCAAATATTCTATGTTTATGTTACTTAATTCTTTGTTTAAGAAACTTAACAGAATCTCTAGAATCTCGGTAGATTCCGTTGCTAATAATATTTCCTTCATGGAGAAAATTTATAGTGACAAGAAATGAGGTAGCAATGAAATGTTGTCGCTTAAGAGAGACTGTCCCAAGATATTAAAAGTTATAGATATTATAATAGCATAGTTTATTGAATGTATCAAAGATTTCCAAAAGAAAAATATCTGGGGACGGTCGTACAATGAATTTAGTTAGTTAGGCAACGATACTCACGATTACAATGTGTATACGGGACTGGTTAATTAAGACGGTCAGGCCTGGTAGGATGTTTCTGACTCTTTCGAACTTTCGGCGTGGATTGGAATACTTTGGCCGTGTATTGGAGTCGAGATAACGTATGATCGCGCACCAATTAAATGTTTGAAAAATGAACGTAGGACCGTGCTCTGACTGATTGAAAGAACGAATGATGATTGACTCTCTGACCGAGGGTTTTTATACTTGATGCGACAATGGTCTAATATGGGGTTCGGTAATTATCTCATAGAGATGGTGTGGATTATGATAAGTCGCACATTTGTTTTACATTCCAATCTATTGCTATTCGGAGTATCGTTTCTTAATCTTAATCCGTTTCCTATTTGGAGTTTCTTAATTACTAGTTACTTTTTAATCCTAAGTCCGCGGTCGTTCCCTAGTCTTAAGTCCGAGATCGCGGCGGAAGCGAAGGGTTTGCGCGGGACAGCTGTACGACAGGGCACAAGACACTGCGTAGAGTTTAATAAGAATTTTAATCCTTTGATATGCAGAGTGTAATAGCTAGTTGTAGTGTTAATAGCCATGTTTTAAGAAAGCCTTCCGGTGGCGTGCGTTAGGAAGCGTATCGTGAAATAAGCAGATATCGATACGAGAATAGAATGTTCGGCAAGCGTTTCAAAGCATTAGCATTAATGAAGCATTAGGTTTTTGGAACAGGGTATCGAATTATAATATGTTGCTGCAACGGCTATTAGTAATCTAGTTATTTATAGTATAGACCTAAATAATAAAAAATATATAAAGACGTATTGAAAGTGTATATATATTTTAAACTGCGTGACTAAGAGTTACTCAAAAATTAAATCCACCTTATTTCTTTTTGGTTTTTTTTAATTTTATGGCTTTTATATATTTTTTATAGTCTTACCTGATGATTAACAATATAGCAATATAATAAATCCTAACTTATATAACTTATCGTGCGCGCAAGCGATAAAACTTATGTGCAATAAAAATATGTATGAGTAAGAAAAATCAAAGGACGTCGGGACGTCACACTGTTCCGTGCTCCAAACAAATATGGCGTCTTTCTTTAGGAGGTTAGTGAGAGGTTTTGCGATTTTGGAGAAATTCGGGATAAAGCGACGATAGTAACCGGCTAATCCCAGGAATTGTTTGATATTCTTGGGTTCTTTTGGTGTGGAAAAGTCCCGGACAACTTCCGCTTTTCCGGGATCGGGTCTTACCCCTGTTTCTGTGATTATATGACCGAGGTAAGTAACTTCCTTTCGCAAAAACTCGCACTTGTCGGGCTGCAATTGCAGTCCCGCGCTCCTAAGCCTTTCCGCAAGTTTGTGGAACTTGATTAAGTGTTCCCGTAGAGAGCTCGAATAGATTATAATGTCGTCTAAATATACGAACAATTCGATGCCTTGGAGTCCCCTTAGCAGTTGATTCATGAGTCTCTGAAATGTCGCGGGGGCGTTTTTCAATCCAAAAGGCATACGTTTAAACTCATAATGGCCATAAGGCGTGGAAAAAGCAGTCTTATGCGCGGTGGACTCGTCCATTCTGATCTGGTGGAACCCCTAGGCAAGGTCGAATACACTAAAATACTTCGCGCTTCCTAATTGATCTAAGATTTCGGGGATGTTCGGCAAGGGGTGCGCATCCCCGATTGTTTTTTTGTTAAGGCCGCGGTAATCGATTTCCATACGCCACCTTTTATTACCTTTTGAATCCGGTTTCTTGGGCACGATCCACAAGGGGGAGTTATAAGGAGATGTCGACGGCTGAATTGCGTCGTTCTCTAAAAGTTCTTTGACTTGTCTGTCGATTTCCTCCTTGTGCATCGGCGGGAATCTGTATTGTTTCGTGTTAATGGGTTGGTCGTCGGTCGTCGGAATTTTATGGGTTAGTCTGTTGGTGGAAGGTAGTTTATCGCCGGGTGTATGGAAGAGGTCGTCGTATTTGTCTATTAGTTCAAGCACATGGGCTCTTTCTTCATTGTTTAGGTGATCGAGACGGAGCATGCTTTTTATAATTTCGACGCGACTTTTGCTTGTGTTTTCTGTTTTTGCTGCCAGCATCCTGCGGGTCCGATGCTTTTGGCGGCATTCCTTTTTATGGCATTGGGACGTAGAAGATTCAGAGGATTCAGCGGAGTTAGTAGGTTTAGTAGATTTAGGAGATTTAAAAGGTTTAGTAGATTTAGTAGATTTAGTAGAGGATACTTGGGACTGGGAATGTTCGTGGTGAGTTTCAAACTCTAAGAGTTTGACCATCGGTATAGGTATCTCAAGGTCCTGGTTACCCGCGTTTATTGCACCAATGTATGCTTTCCCGTCACGATTTGTAACGACGGCCTCTCCTAAGTAGAGATCGTCATTGACATGTATCCGTTGCACGTAACCCGTTTCTACGTGGGGGTTACTTATTTTAATGGTAAAAATGACTCGAGTTCTCGCGGGAATGGTTATGGTTTTGACTTTGGAACTTTTGACCCTTTCTTTATCGCGTTTCTCGTCTAATCCTTCGCGACTCCTTTTGCTAGGTAAAGGCGTATCGCGGTTTCTTTCACTAGATTTCGCGTTGAGAGGGATTGGCATGCTATTCCATGTTAACGAATTTCGGATTGTGTCGATTACGTACGCGTCCCCGAGGAAGTCGGATCCTAGGATCCCTCCTTGGGTTATCGGAAAGTCGTCACGAACGACTTGAAACTCTACTCGGTGTCCTAAGAATTCGAGCGTTACGGTTCCTAGCGTCTCGATCTTTCCGTCAGTAATCCCGCTAATTATTATGTTAGTGTTCGCGTCAATTGTTACTGGGGGTTGGAGATTGCTTTGTTTGATTAGGTTTGGGGCTGCTCCCGTATCGATCATGAAGTTTATTTCTTTTGTTAATCCCTCCATGTTAATCGCGGCGCTCGGCGCGTGAGAGAAGTCAGCAGGATTTAGAATTGCGATTCGGGCGATTCGGCTTGGCCTTCTTGGCTCGCTATCGCGTTGACCGGACGACTGATTTCCCGAGACGTTCCCGCTCGAGGTTCGTCCGCAGTTCTCGAGGGAGGCGGGAGGTTTCCCTGTGCCTGGCGTGAGTTATTGTACTGTCGTTTGCGGCACTCTTTTATCTGGTGGCCTATGTTTTTACAATAGCGGCAGACCCTGTCGCTTCTACCCGGGCTCTCGGAGCGCATTCTATTAGGATATTCCACGCGGTTTCTCTCTGTGTTTGGGTAACGCGGTTTGTTTGTATTTCCCATGCGGGTTCCTGCCATTTCTCCGTAACGCGGTCCGTTTGGTCCTTCGTAGCGCAATGGGTTTTTATTCCCGTAGCCAGACCTATCTGGTATGTAACGGTTATCGGGAGGCTCTCGGAAGGTTACTCTGGGCGACCCGTATCGTTCTCTGTTTGTTTCGCCGTGCTCGGAAAAAAGTTTTATTGGCGTGGAATGAGCCAAGGGTCTGCCAGTGCTATAAACATTCCTTTCAAAGCTACGTTTCCTGTCGTTTCTACGAGGGTTTTTGAAACGTGTGTTGTCTAGTTCTTGCCTCTTAGCAAGGGTTTTATCGTGAGCAAACGCGGCGAAGGGATTAGAATAATGTTCCGGACGGAGTTGAATGCGGTAACTGAGGGGTAGTCCGTCGCAGAACGAGCGCGCTGTCAAGGCATCGGTTTCGGCGGCCGCGTTTAGAATTCCGTGATCACGTCGTTCGGCATCGAGAATAGACGAGCGAAGATCTTTTACACGGGCGATGTAGTCTAGAATATGTTCTCCCGGCCTTAGATAAATAGTGCTTAGTTCGCCGCGGTATTGGTCGATCGTTCGAGGCGACCCGAAAGCGCCGTTTAGTAGGTCCGAAAGTTGAGTTATCGTTTCGCAGACCTTGTCTTCCACGGCGCATATGGCCCTACCGCGTAGTTTAGTTAGGAGGAGCCCGGTTAGGCTGCGTTCCGAGGACGGAGGAAGTATTTTGTTTGGCGCGTCTACACGCGCGTATAAATTGAGACAAAGGGATGTTTCGCCCATCGAAAGGAGGGACCGTTTCGAGCGCTTCCTTGAAGGATATACGAGGGCCATTATTCTCTGTATCGTGGGGGAGATATATGGCCGAAGTATGTGCGTCAAAAAAACGCGTGCGTTGGAACGGAGGCGGCGACTGTGCTACTAAACGCGGGGGGTCCGACGGCGGGTCGGAACTGGCTCCGGTTCTTTCAAATTGTCTGGACATTTCGGCGCGCTCTCTGTCCAAAGCGATTCTTATCTTTTCTAAGTCCTCTTTTGCCTTTGCGATAGCCTCTTCCTCGCGCTTAACCTTTTCTTGTGTTTTTCGCATCGCTTCTTCCGCTTTGTTTTTTTTCTGGCTTTCTTGGAGTAGTAGGAATTCGTTGTCTAATATGGTCCGACGCTCCTTAAGCTGCTCCTCGCCTTGGCGATCGCTGGATTTGGAACGGGTGTCCGGCATCGCGAATTTTCGTATCCCACCGCTGTCACCAAATTTATGTTACGTCCCGACGGGTCGCGGCTGTAGACAGATCTCGGACCGCACGCGAGACGTGGTCGCTTAATTCGGGTTAACGAGCCTAAGGGTTATACCCGGGGATACCCGCTATCGGGGTTATTCGCGGCACAAACTTCCGTTTGCCGGATTTTGCGTGGCTCTGCTTTTAATGGGCGTTAACCTGAGAGATAGCGATAATGGTAAGTTCCGTTTCGAGGAATATTTGTCCTCCTTCGTTCTCCACGGAATTAGTTAGGTCACGGAATATTACGGAGCACGCGGGGCAACTCGCGGATCCGCGAATATCTCCGATAACGACGTCACACGAATCGCACTCTTCCACGTTATACTGGAACCCGATGTGGAGATAGTGTCGGAACAGAAGGTTGTACTGAGTGCGCTGTTGCGTCGGTAAATCGCGGTAACACGATTCGAGAGGTAATGTCGACTATTGCGATTCTGGTAGCACGTGGTAAACATGCAAATCGCGCGAGACAGCCAGTTTCTATGCACGATTCGGGAAACAGCGGACGGAAGGCGGCACGATCGAGAGTACAATGGGGGTGAACTCATACCGTTCGCGTTTGTGAAGGAACGTGCGTACTTACCTTGGCGGGCGTTAGTCGATGACAAGTGGGTGTGCTGCGCTTCCCCAGTGTTCAGGCGTTGGCGCGTCGAAGTATTTGTGCAGGAGCTCGGCGCGTCGTTCCAAGTATCTTCCTCGTCGCGGGTCGTTCCTTGGTATGGACGATGGAGGAATCTTTGGTGTCTCGATGATCACGGGGATTAACCTGTACCTTTGGGCGTCGCGAAAGGTCCGATAAGACACTCGGGCGGCTTCTTTGGCTATATTTTTGCTAGTGCTCGCGTTTACTTGCGGTTCCGGCTTCCGTGTGAAGTACTCCTCGTACTCCGGGTCCTCTAGATATTCGACTCCCAGCGCTGGGTTTAAAGGAGAGGTGTATAGGAGGCGATTCAGCCTGCGGGTGCGTTTCTTGATTTCGCCTTGTTGCGTCTTTGGCATTTGTTACTTTATATTAACGCGGGATTTTACATGAATTAAAGCGCCTTCCGATTGGTTCCCTATTGCAATGGGGAGAAGCGTGCCGCTCGTACAGCACTGCTCCACTCCAAGCACTCACAACCGAAAGCGTTCCGCGCGTACAGTACTGCTTCGTGTGCGGGTGCAATGCAAGAGGAAGATTGGTGGCGTGATTCCCTGAGGCTGAAGCGAGAAGCGTGCCGCTCGTACAGCACTGCTTCGTATGCGGATGTGATGCGACGGGGAATCTGTTAGATGCTCTGTATGAGCGTATAACAAACGTATGCAGAGAATGGCGAATCAACGTTACCCAGGCTCGGTAACGGTGTTACTTGAGTTGGCGTGGAACGGATAGGATTGACGAAAGAACTCGTGAATGCATAGGTTTAGCGTAAAACAATGGTATATTACTATAAGTTTTACATAGATTGCTATACTAATTATGCTTTTGTCAACTAGAATTACCGGGAGTATGTAGTTTATGTATTAATGCCTTTGGATCATTCTGAATTGACACGTGACGTAGCAGCGCGTGGTGATGCTGTGAAAATGGCGGAGACGCGCGTAGTGACGTTCCGAATAAACTATCACGTGGTGACGCAGTGAAAATGGCGGAGACGCGCGTAGTGACGCTTTCGAATGTTCCGAGCTGGCATGTGGTGACGCTTTACAGATATTCTACTTGATATTATAAAACCGACCTTGACTTACTAGTGTTACTAAATATTATAAACAATGTAGGATTAATATTACTAGGCTGCTCAACTAGATGTAGAGTGAATTAATATCATAAGATTGTTGGTGTGGATTACAAGATTATTCGACTGAATGGTTAACGCAAGTTAATGTTACAAAATTATTCGAAGTATCGTGGTAACGCTTCTAGAATTCTCTCGAGACGTGGTGGAAATAGAAGGATGTGGGAGATTCTGGATTCAGCGAAGGATATAGAAGGTCTAGTGCTTACCCTGAGCTGGAGGTAGAGTCGAGTTTGTGTCCAAGAAACAACTGAGAGAGTCTCTTGGGACGCTTGCTGTTATATACCTTTTTGCTCAAAAAACGAAAAATGTCAAAAAAAATTTGTATCACGTTGGGGTCACCACTTCGGTAATATGTGTGTGTGAGAGAGTGATTTTAGGAGTTAGGCGAGCGATAATTTAATATGAGTTTTTGTCTTTAGTTTCTTCGAAATTTATTCATAGCTTTTACAATAGTTCTAAACGCAGTAATGTACGTCCAAACGCGAGCAAGTCCGACAGTCGAATCCTCGTTCTTTTTCTCCGGCTAGCCCTCACTAGACCCGGTGTCTTTTGAGGAATTTCTCGAAATACGCATTCGTTACGCGTTTCTTATTATCATTCTTGTAAATCCGCCTGTTGTCTTTGTTCGTTAGTCTGTTTTACGCGGTTTGATATGTGGCGGTGCAACCACCACAGGGTAAAACTTACTAATGACATTATAAAACGACAATCAGGCAATTATACACTTTTTTTAAATAAAATGGTAGATAAACGCGATTGATGTGTGCACGTATGGAGTATATGTATGTAATGAGTGAGTGGCTCATTTGCGGGTGTTACTGGTTCGGAAATTATCGGGCAGGATTTTTAGGGAAAAAGAAATTATACTGAAATTAGCATCATGCCCTATATATTAATACAATTATGCAATTTAAAATAAATTTACATAATAATTCTAACAATAAGTACGTGTGTGAGTATAAGTGTGTGTGTTTATAGGGAGGAATTAAACTAAATCACGATTAAAATAAAAATATAAAAATAATAACATAGAAATGATCTTTGTTTAGTTATACATTTTATACAAAACTAATCAACTATTTCATCGGAGTCATTTCTACCTCCTCCAGAATGATGGAGGATTAGGGAAATAGGTTATAAAAAAAGTTGACGGGGACTAAGGCTTATGTCCCATGCGGAAGCGGAACGTGCGGATCACCAATCACGGGATCGTTCAGATAGAGCTCTTTCAAAGATTCCGCCGAAGCGGTTCCGTGATTGGCGATCCGCTAGTTCCGCTTCCGCGTACCTAATCCGCTCCATGGGACATAGGCCTAAGAGGACCATAATTCCAGACATATTTGAATTATTTTGCGGGTGTTTAAAGAAGTTACGTTTTTTTTGTGTTAAAATAATTTAAAATTACACCCAACTTTTCTAGCATTTAATTGATTGCTGCACCATCACAAGTATGAGATCGCACAATTACTCCAACTTTATAATATTTTTTTATTGCTTCTTTGACTAGTTTGGTGTGAGCTTCAGCATCTATAGTATTAATTAAAAATAATGCAATTGGCAGTTTAAAGTTTGCAGAGTACGAAACAATCTGAAACGCCAACATTTCTTTGACTTATTGGGACTTATCATACAATATGTTGAGTTCTTGAGCAGCACTACCGTAATCAAAATTTTTTCGAAGTCTATTTTCTTTATGAAACGCTACTTTAAACTAACATTCCACCTATTACTAGATCTACATTTTTAACATAATCAGATTTTAATTCTTTTTACTTAAGAAAGTTATAAACGTTATCCAAAAATCCTGCTTTACATGATGTTGCTTGTCTCACTTTGCGAAGAACAGATTCGTCGCAAATGTAATATGTTTCGTAAATATTTATACGTTTTTGGAGAATAAAAATATATCGTAACAGCAAATTCTTTTGTTTTATCCGAAAAGGGTGCTAAAGAAATTACCTGTAAGGAAAGAATATGAAATCGGTCTATGTTGAGTATTTTATTTCAATTCTTTATTTTGTAACACAATGGTCTATTCGTAATAAGCTTATAGAGCGCTGTTAGCGCTTATCAACTCTATGGCATTTATGCGTACCACGCTTGTGCGAGACAAGAAGAATCTATTTCGCTTTCGCCAAACTTCAAATACATCTATATTTATTTCATTTAAGTACAACGAGTGTACACTAGTTTAGCTACAAAAAAAAAAAACAGACCTAATGTATGTACGTCTCGTGATGATGTCACAATAAAAAGTGAAAATTCTGTGTACACAGTCCACTGTACATTCTGTTGTGAGCATATCGATAATCATATCGCTAGAAGAAAACCAGCACAACACAAAAGGTATCAGTTTAGAGAAAATACCATCTTTAAGGGCTTCGACTTGTGACACTTTTGTAAAAAAATAAAAAAGAAAGAATTTTAGCTTAATGGCTTTGAGATGCGAGTTACCTTTATGGCACTCTTCCACATAAAAATATACCACATTTGCATTATGATTATGCAAAAAGTAAGAAATCACAAATTTTTGAGATTTGAGTTGGGCTGTTTTCTTCTAAAGTAACAATGTAGTTATTAGCGACACTTAGAGTTTGTATACTTTGCGTTGTATTTTACATTGTAGTATACATATACAAAATGGAAGCGCTAGTTAAAGGCGAGGGCACCTTAAAGGCAGATTTTACTATATACGTTTAAGAATTATATTGCTGAGGTATAGTGAATAGTTTTCCACAGATACGACACAAGTGTTGGAAGAATTTAAAAAATTAGGGATTAGAAAACGTCTCAATAATATCTGAGAAGCATATGTAAAGTACGATAAAGTACAAGCAGACATTGACGAGCTTGTACGTATGCGACCTCGGGCGATCTCGAGACTTCTAGCGTGATCGTCGACAACCGATCACGCTGGTAGTCGGCGGCAAAAAGTTCGGCAATTCGCCGGCACCAAGGCCGCAAGCTCGCAAGATTTAGGCAAGCCCGACTAATTGTAAGGTCTCTCGATCAACCAACCATTGCGGCAACAACCTCGGCTAATAACGGGCGGCAGCAATCATACCAGCAGTGCTGCGTGGCCACGTCCGCCGCAGCAACGCACAAATGCGCAATAACAACTTTACTCCAAATGTACATAGAGCCATAACCAGGGGACGCAGTCCTCGGAACCGGAGCCGTCCTATACCGCGCCAGGAACGCCACCGGCTTGGACGACGCGAGCTCGCTGGGGACCCTGTAATTCCGCGTGGCGGCTACGCAGTCGCCACTTCTCTGGCGCGAACGCGTGCTTTCTTAGGCGCGCACCAAACGGCCCTTTTCAGGGCCACCAAAAACTTACGCACCTCACATCTATATATATGTAGATAGAATAAATCATTATTTATCTCATCGAATTCAGCACATTCGACTTCTTTGGCGCTCCCGAACACGCTACGTCGTCTCCTACTACTGCAAACCAATGAACGACGCCGAAATAAAATGGCAATAGGCCAATAACAACCATCGAGTTGACCGATGATGAAAGTTCAGACCATCATTTGCAGCCGCAGGAGAATGAAGGGACATCATTGTCTCGTCGCAGCGGCCGTGCTCAAAAACCCAGAAAATGGTCGGATAATATAACTTACAAGGTATCAACCGAGCCCACAAGAGCTGAACCTGTAAGCGTTCAGGAGGCATTGAATGGGTCTCAAAGTAAACAATAGAGCTCAGCAACAAAAGAGGAGCTTGATGCATTGGTACAAAATGAAACGAAGACGAGATGGATCTTCAAGATAAAGCAGAATCCTCAAGGTGGACCTCAATGGTTCAAGGCAAGACTGGTGGTGAAAGGCTACGAGTAGATACTGGAATTGGACTACCATGAGATGTTTTGTCCAGTCAGGTTCAGCACACTGGTTCGCGACACCGGCGCTCTGATCATGTTGCTGCAAGTGAGATCTCCGCGCGTGAGTGGTGTGAGTGCCGTGGAATCGACCGAGCTCGCCGAACAGTTCACAAATTTCGCAAGTCGAGTAGCTCTCCACATCGCCAATTCGGCTCAGCCTCGAGGGAATTCTCGCGATCAAGTGACACCCGAGTTTCGCGTTGTCAAGATTTCCGTTTCGCGTCGTCAAGATCTCCGTCTGCGCTTGTCAAGATTTCCGTTTCGCGTCGTCAAGATCTCCGTCCGCGCTTGTCAAGATTTCCGTTTCGTGTCAAGATTTCCGTCCGCGTTCATCAAGATTTCCGTCCGCGCTCTTCAAGATTTCCGCCTAGTTTCAGAAACTTTGCTCGGGTGTCTTGCAATACAAGTGCACCGTGTCCGGCTATTCTCTCGTTAAACGCACAACGTGCGTGGTGCGCCATGCCCGGTCATTCTCCCTTTCCACGCACAAAGTGCGTGGTGCGTCGTGTTTAGCTCTGCGGCGTCTTTCAACGAGTAAACTCGGGCACGCGACCTCAGCGTAGTGCGCCGTGTGCGACGAGACGGCTCACTTTGATCAACGTTCTGCGACGCGGTTCCCGCGCGTGGTGGATTGCGATATACAATCTCACGTCCCGCCGCGGACAAACTGTTACTTCGAACGCGTAGTGCGTGACGTTCTGCACCGATAATCGAGATTGCGGATGTGTACAATGAAGAGTGGTTAAACCCAAAACGAGTTCGCCGACCAGTTATTTTGGTCAGTCCGACCACGACCTTCCGATCCTTCCAGCGCACCATACGGAGCGCGAACCACTCACCTTCAAGTAAAACATTTTTGGAAACATGTTTGCCATGGCTGCCAAACGAGATTACGATATTTACCATTTAGATGTGGTGACAGTCTTTCTCAACGGTGATCTCGAACAGGAAGTGTACGTGGAGATACCGAAAGGACGCGAAGGTAGGACGCGAAAACCAGGTCTGCAAGCTCAAGAAAGCTATGTACTGAAGCAAGGAGCCTACGCCTACAATAAGAAATTGGATTGAATATCCCACAAGAATTAGCTGAGTTCAAACGTTTGGAAATAGATTGCAGTTTGTACATACGAAAAGAAAATGGTGGAGTTACTATGTAAATAACTGTGTATATAGACGATCTACTATTATTTTCAAACGATCAAAATTTGAAACGGACAGCTATAACGAAACTGAAGAGAAAATTCAAAATAAGAAACTTGGGTCCCGTTTCAAGAATCCTAGACATCAACGAGACAGAATCAACAAAGAAATTCTTCTGGACCAGTGGCCTACGTGGAAGTTGTTCTAAGAAAATTCAAGATGAGTGATTGTAATTCGGTAAAAACTTCGTTGGATGTAAACCAGAATAAATTGTCTAAAGACATGGTGCCGAAAGACAAATCGGAAATAAGTGCAATGAAAGGTATTCCATATAAGGAGCTAGGTAGTTTCATGTATGCCTACCAGACCACTCGACCAGGTATAGGTTGCGCGATCACTATGCTTGGTTCATTTGCGGAAAATTCGGGAAAATTAAACTGGAACGTATTGAACGTATATTACGTTACTTAGGGAACGAAAGATTATTGGCTGAAATTCGGTAGTTTTGAGATCGCGAAATTGATAGTCTACTACTGCGATGCGGATTGGATCAGGGACATTGATAGACGTTATTCCACAAATGGATATATATTTTTACTCGGTGACAGCGTGGTATCATGGCGCTCGAAGAAGCAGCAAATTGTATCGCTCTTGACAACCAAATCGGAGTAGGTATATAGCAATAGCGTTGGCCAGTCAAGAATTGTTATGGCTGAAAAGACTGTTAAACGATATTGATAATTTGTACATTGATAGAGTCCGGTGAAACTTTATTCGGATGACCAGAGCGCGATAAAGCACGCACAATTATCATGCTAGATCTAAACATATAAACACTAAATATAATTTCGTAAAAGAAAGTGTAGCGAATAAAGTCGTTGATCTATTGTACATTTATAGTGAGGAAATGTTTGCAGACGCGCTTATATACGAAACCTGCTAGCGAGAAGATGTAAATGTTGTAATAATAGCAAAAGCCTAGGAAAATGACTTATCATGGTTAATTTAGTAATTGTAGTCAATAGTTGCGTTTATTAGTTATTATCTTTGAGTCTTGAGCCCGAGTGGGAAAATGTTGGTATGCGATCTTGAGACTTCTAACGTGATCTATTATTCAGGTAGATAAGCACCATTTTCAGTTTCTTGTTTTAAATGGCGCTAAACTTTGTACGAACTGCGTGCTCTATGATATATTAATTTGTCAGTTGCCCGCAAACTCTCATGTATAGTGCTCATGCACATTTCAGTACAAAGAATATATACTCTGTCCAACGAGAGAGAATATGGACGGATCGGATGAAAACTCGTCCGTTTTGCGCAGTTTTTCGCCTATAGAACGTCTATTTACGCGCGCGCGTATACGGTACGCCACGTTCTAGAGATTTTACCCCCACTTTGCCTATGCGCAGACCGTCCATATTATCTCGCTGGATTGAGTATACATATATACGTTATTGGTGTAATCGTTTTTATAAATTTTTTCTTCTCCTCGCGACCTCATAGCGGTAACGCACCCGCGACTAACCTCGCGGGTGCGTTACCGCTATGTAAAGCTAACAGTGCTCACTAACGACGAACGAGAAACAGTGCAGTATCGTGAAGGATTTGAGGAAAAATACTTTGTGTGAATCGTATATTTGGATGTTTTTTAATGTTATATTTTTGTAAAAATAATATTGAAGGGTGAGGGTATGCAAAAAATATGACATTTAAAAAATCTAAATACATGATTACAGAGATTACTTTATACCGTAATCTTATTGTCTAAAACATTTTTTTTTTATATACTGCACGGTTTCAGAGATATTCACTCGTAATCAAATATATGGAATTTCTTTTGAGGGGTTGTTTTGACACCTAAACAGGCTTCGACACCGATAAAAAAAATACGTGTTTGTTACTTTTTGCTATTCTACAACTTATACAAAAATCTATCAAAATCGGTGAGAGAATCTAAACGTTCTCTTGTTAAATAATAATGGCTTATTATTGAAAGCTCGAATTCGATCAAGACATTTAAATAGCGTTAAATACTATGTTTATGTTCTTTTAAATAAGCGTTTGTTAAGTATTTAATTAAGACTGTCTTTACTTTGGACCCGTCTAAGCACTCAGTATTCTCGAAACATATCACATCACTTAATCATTCTTTTAATTGGGACGGAACACGGATTTTATACCATGAGTGTAACTATCAAAAAAGAATAATTTCCGAGATGATTCACATTAAGGAACAATCCAATGGGATCAATCTGAATAAAGACACTGAGTTGTTGAACGAGATTTATTTGGACATTTTAAGTTAGCTCTCTAGCTTTAATTATAAATATTGACTTTGCAATAACAGTCATCTGACATACAGCTCGCGCTTATTGTCAGTAGCAATACATCCTCGCTCCAATAAACATAGGGTCTTAACTATGCTCTTCACGACAGGGTTTGTTACAGCGACCACTTATGTAAGTCCATCTTTTTTATTTCTTAATGCAAAGTAAAATAATGCTATATACGGTAGAATACTTAAAATTTCCGTCTCGACATACAGTTGCCACTAAGGATGGTCACTCGTACTTTTTGGAAAACTTTGAACTCTACTTCCACTCAATTACGGACTTACATCGGTGATCTCCGTCGAGGAGCATTGTTACCACCAACGTTCGATACAACTGAATTTTAACGTGGATTATTGTTTTCGATATGCAGAAATTGCACCGTAAACCGGCATATGTTTTTTCCAACTGCGACTCCGATTATTTCATCTTACTGTAATCGGTAATCATGAGCTTCGTTAATTTCTTTATTGTGACAACGTATAATTTTAAGTTTTACTTTGACCATTGTAAATTTGATTGTTTTCTCCAACGCGTTATGTTTTCTTCGACGATGATTGTTTTTTCTAATTGCTTCTAATATGAACTCCAACGGTTATTTTTATTCTTCTATTATTATTAATTTCTTAGATGTAATACTATTTTATGCTCTGAGAAAGACCAAGTAAGGTCAAAACGTTAGCTAATTAAACATATATATATATATATTTTTTTAAAAATTTTTATATACTTTTTATTAACACCTTAATATTGCTTGGAATATTGGCCGCTATCCATATTTAGCTTTTGCTTTCGACGAGCGATAATACGTTCTCTTTAGTCTTTAATTAATTGAACAACACAATTGTAGATGTAAAATAGATAATAGAGTAAATGGTTGTGTTGTTCAAATATAACTATGATAATTTAGTTTTTTAATTTTGCGAGATTCAGAGATAGCATTAATAAACCAAGAATTCATAAAGATGATATGTCTTTTAATCCAATCTACAATCAGAAGAGTCAAAAGAAGATTTATAAACAAGATATCAATGTACGAGAGAAGATTAGAAATACAAAATAAAAAAGAATTATTGCACTAGAGAACTGATTATGTTCAGATAACATATTCTGCATATGACTGATTTCCAACATCAATAAAAAAAATTTCTTTGTTGACAATTTGTTAATTAAAAAAGATTTTCTGCAAAACGAAGCTTTCCTGCAGAAAAACTGCACTTTCATAAAATTCTCCACATTTTGGAGAATTTTAAGCTTTATATTGGAATTCCACAGATCTAAAAAAAATAAAAATAGACTGATTTTATACTTTCCTTTACAGGCAAATTTTGACCCTATTTTGTTATTATTATCTACTTTATTTTTAAGAACATTACTAAAATTTACGTTACTTTTACTTTTGCTGTTATTGTTATTTTTATTTTTAAAATTTTTTAAACATATTTTTAACATATTTAAGAGTTAAGTTTGGAAATTTTGTTAAAGGTACCGTTTCGAGCCGCTCTGAACATTTATCCAGCTTTTTCAGAAATCTTTAGCTCAGTTGTACGTATGGTTCAGCTTTCGACAACGTAATTTTTCTTGAAGAACTTTTATTGTTTGTCGATAATAAATTTCCTTTTTTTTGCAATTTAGTTATTTATTTGAGAGGCAGTATCCTACAGAATTAAACAACAGTTGCAATATTAATTAAAGTTTAATAAAAAATTAACTTAAAAATATATATTTTACCTTCACGTTTATTGTAATATCGTAAATTTGAGTAATTTGCCGACTAGTACATTTATTCCGCCAGTGATGATTAACAAAAATAGATTATTTTAAACCGACTTTACTGGCAATATTTAATCACGACACCCGCACGGTATACGGGAGGTTCCAGGTTCGAACCCTGGCTGAGGTAGTATTTTTTGCAATAAAAATTAAAAATATTTAAATATGATGCTTATATATAAGCGTCAAAATTACATCAACGGACCAAAATCCATGGTTGGTCTCAACGATTGATCTGAAAAGTGCTGTGCGAATCTGACAAATTAAGTCAGCTCGCAGTTTTTCAATGTTCGTATCGGAAAGATGATTAAATATTGCCAGTAAAGTCGGTTTAAAGTAATCTATTTCTGTTGAATAATTTGATTAGTTATTGTTGGAGACATCGTGTCAATCTAAAAAATTTTTGGAACTTTCTGCTACTGTATAGTCATTTGTCAAAGCCATACACGTATATAATAGACTGAACATTGCCATTGGAGAGGGGTAGGCAAAATCTAAAGGACAGAGATATATGCTTGCTGAGATTATTTCCTTGCTTTTCCACCTTTTCTTCTTCCCACCAACTACACAATTAGACTTAGCAAGCATGTCTCTGTCCTTTACATCTTCCCTACAGCTCTCCAATAGAAATGCTCAGTCTATTATATATGTCTATGGTCAAAGATAATGGTAATGGAATACAATTTTCTTCAAAACTTGGTTGTATATGGTCGCAAGAGTGGTTTCCGAAGGAATCAATTGTATGAGTATTTTCTTGCTTTAACAATTTTATTCTTATTTACAAAAATTATTAGTTGCCGTGCCATGGTGCCGGGAAAAGTGAGAGCCTCGCGCCAACGTACTAAGCATTTATGTATATGTCCCGAAATCAGAATAGTGCGCAATTTATACATAATTATATAACACCGTAAGCAGTGCGTTTGTCGATCCTGTTTCGAGTCAAGGAACTTAATCCCTGTTACCAAGGAAAGGACCATGTGCGATCTCGGTGGACAAAGGACGCAGGGCGAGGTCTTTAAAAGAACTAACGATACAATTTAAAATACATACGGTTTATTACAAGACGTATACATAAAAATGAGTGTATGTGTTCATGTGAGTATACTGATTTGTATGAATTCCTCGCGGGTGTTACAATGGATCGGGCAGGATTTCAGAGGAAAAACTAGCGTTAGGTCTTTTCCGCTATTTTTACATAATAGAATTCTTTATTACAAAAATTAAGTGTAGGTGAATGAATGCATGTGTGTGTGTGGGTTAAATACGAAATTAAATTCTAAGAACGCATATACTAATTCTAACTAATGCTTAATGTTTTGAATTATAATTAGCGTAGGTTTTCTTAATAAAATTTTCAATATATTCGAAACGCGGGGTGATTTCTTCGAGACCCGGTGCTGGATTAATTGGTTCATTGGTCAAATCTACTATCGGAATCGGCCAAGAATTTGCTCTTACACCTGTTAAATCTATTAGTTCAAAAACAGTGGAGGGTGTTGTTGGGTAATCTATCGTGGAGTATAAGTGGTTTAATCGGTGTAACTCTTTAAGGGCGTGTTCCGAGATAAATTTGCCCGAAACGACAGACGTGATGACGGGGGAAGAACGAGGGAATGTGGAAGGTAACAGTCCCTGTTCAGCAAGTGAAAAGGGCGGAGTTGGAGGTTGCGGCCGATCGTTCTTGAGCTCTCTCTCTAGTTAAAGAGATTCCCGAAACTCTTTTTCTAATGCTTTACACGCTTGCCTGTTTTTCCAATTCCGCGCGTGCCTCGCGGTGTTCTTAAATTTACGCGGGGAACCAATGGGGGAGCGAGACCTCACTAAAAGAGTGTGAAAGAAAAAAAAATAGATTGTTACGAAAACCACGAGAAAGTCAGCTCGGGATTAAGGAATTAAAATAAGACAGTGCTCCGAATCCGCCGACAAAGTCAGCTAACCTGAAGCCTTGAGTCAGGTAATTTAAAACTTCATGGAATACTCATAATCCGCCGATAAGTCGGCTAACTCGAAGCTTTAAGGAAATGCTCCGAATCTGCCGACAAGGGCAGCTAATCTGAAATGATATAAGAATAGAGGGGTGACAGAATTATTTGAGAGACTTCCCCAGAAATAGAAAGGCGAGAAAATGTGGCGGGACTTACTCTTCGATGCGGTGAACTAAGCTTGGTTTGCTGGACTCTTATGACTGGGCCTACCAGATCTGCAGAGGGTCGATTCATCAAGGCACTCGGTAGTCACGAATGACGTCGCGCATAGACTCTAATATAGACAAGCCGAACGGACTAGATTAAATAGGTTCTCAATTAGGCTGAGTTGATCCGATCGAAGCTAAGCTGACTAGAACTGTACAATTAGAGCTAGGAACTGACTCTGAGAGCGTGAAGTCGCGGGGTTTTATACTATTTTGAGAGGGTGGGTTCAATTTGAAAAGGATTTTGGTTGGTAGGATTTTTCTTTTCCTTGTGACGTAATTTTTTGTTTTTGCCTATCCCTTTGCGAGTTACCACCTATGACGTGATTTCTATTTGATTTCTGGTGGTTGTCTATTGGCGAGTTTGTTATAAAAATCTTTACCAGCCCACCTTTAGAGGGTGCAAGGTAATATTCCTTCCAGTGACTTGTTTCACTTAACTTTATTAGCTATTGACAGAGGTGGGTCTTGGTTTCAAATTTTGCGTTTCTAAACAGACGATAAGTGTGGAATCTTTTTAATGATGATGCATGTGACGCCCAGATGGAAGAAGAAGAAGAGGAAATCTAGTAAAGCTGGTATTGTCGTGCAAGAGCGATTCAACATTTTAAAATGTGTTACTAATTTTAAGTCGTTTACTACTTTATGTAGAATTTATTATTCTTGTAATGTTTTTTATTACATACAAAATTATTATTGAAGTAATTAATAACATGATAGATTTTTAAAAAACGGTTTAATTGTTAATAATTATATTACACTACAATCAGTTCATATCATATTACTCACCAAACAGTTGGCGTAGGTTAAAAATATCATCGTTGCCGCTTTGCTCCCATATTTCGTTGTTCCGTTTTTGATCGATTGTCCTAAAGTAGCGGACCCACCGCCAGCGTTCAATATTAATATGTCCGCGAATTCGAATATCCTTGCGGATTCGATTCTAACAGTTTCAGTTTATAAAGTTTACTCAATTATAGAAAAAGTTTTCATTAGCATGTTTTATTAAAAAAGATTTGATTATATTAAGGGATCATATCCGTTTCTCGGCCCTGAAAAGTGGTCCAATAATTATGAGGGATTGCAAGAAAACTATTAGACCGATTAAGTTGAATCTTTCTTTTATTGCAAGGAGTGTCTTGCAGGAAAGAAAACATACAGTAACAATAAAAAATACCAAAAAATATAGCGGCTGCGTGCATTGGCGTAGGACGTCCTTTTTCGCGCAGGCACAAACGGTGGGAATTCTTCAGCTAGTAGGATTATTCATAAACCAAATTTTTTGAATTTGTATTATTTTTTGGGATCGTGATTCTCGGCTCACGAGAGGGATTTTTCGAAAAAAAAAGAATTACGGAAATGGTCACACTTTAAAAAATTTTTCGTGATTTTTCTGAAAAAATTGTTACATATTTTATTGATAAGTTCAACATGATTGAACTTATCAATAAAAGCTCCCGTGAGCCGATAAAGAATCTTATTAGGAATATGTATACAAAAAATGAAGTTAATCGGACGAATGGTGAGGCAGTTATCATGCCCACCGTCTTGAAAAGTGGTGTTTCGAGAAAAATGCACGCACCCGCTATATTTTTTGGTATTTTTTTATTGTTAGTGTATGTTTTCTTTCCTGCAAGGCACTCTTTGCAATAAAAAAAATATTCAACTTAATCGGTCTAATAGTTTTCTTGCAATCCCTCATAATTATTGAACCACTTTTCAGAAACCGAGAAACGGATATGACCCCTTAATATGGTTAAAACAATTTTACAATAACTGTTTGACTATGTTATAAGTATAATAAGCCCTGGGTTAAGTAAAGCGCATATGCGCGCATTTATCTATAGCATACGTAACGTTTACTATGAGAACTCGGTCTCCTTTATATTTGCACAAGGACTCGGCCTTATAATATTAATCGAAAGAGATATCTCGTCACTACGAAACTTAGAATTGTTCTAGTCTTTACGAAAGTCAGTATAATTCTGGCTGTGGTCGCGACCGTTGACTGATATACATATATGCGTATCGTCGTAAACGCACGAAGGTCGCGGATTGGATAACGTTTATTTTTACGGATCAATCCGGGAATAACCGCGGGTCGGAGACCGTAATCGTAATCGCGCGCTCAGATCTCGAGCGCTTAGATCAAAGGCACTGAGAAATTTGTTTTTGTGTCGATTATCTCGCTCGGCGAGGCTTTTGGCGGGCCCGCTTTTGTTGCAACATACTCCCACCGTTGAGAGGATATCGATCAACCGCAATTTACATATAGTTACCTTACATCGGTAAGACTGTTGTAATTAGTGGACATTCATACAGTATCGCATTATTGTTCGATAGGAAGTGGACATATGCACTTCACGGCTCGCTTCAATGTCCCTGTTGCCGTTTTCACGAAAACGGCTTGCACTATTCCATCTTGACCTGGATGGACTTCTTTGATTTTGCCTAAAGCCCATTGGGTGCAGGGAAGGCCCTTTTCCTTGATGAGCATGATTGTTTCGATGTTGATTGTCTCTCCATCTTTAATCCATTTGCGACGGACTTGGAGCTCATTTAGTTATTCCAGGCTCCAACGTGCCCAAAAGTCTTGCCGCACCTTGGATATATGTTGCCAGGTGGACAAACGATTGGCTGGGACAGACGAGAAATCAGGCTCGGGCATATTAATTAATGGTCTGCCGATCAAGCAATGTGCACCGAAGGAGAAAACATGAAGACACAGATAAATGATCGAGAGAGAACGCGAAGGGAAATGAGAGTGAGAGAGAGGAAACGGAAGATATACCGCGATGAGAACGAGATGCCATAATCAAAATGGCGCCATAAAACATGCTGACACGCTCACCGAAACCCCAGATCTCCCCCTTCCCCCGCGTGACGTTTCATTGCGACCCTCTCGCTCCCACTCACGTCTTCCTTCTCCCGTTCGCGTTCTCTTTTTTTTTTCATGTTCGCATTTTCTATTTTCCGCGTTCTTATTCTTTTATTCTATAATTCTTATTTTTTTATTCTTAATTAGAATATGGAATATAGGTATGAGGTGGAAGGATAATAAATTTAAACTTTTTACATATGTTATAAAAATATAGACATATTAATTTTTTTAATTGTCTTCACCAAATAAGTTACTGATTGTGAGACAAAATAATTGGTGGCGCGCTGACCAGATTTCGTTATTGCGCTCTCGATCCTGCCGTCTGTCAAATCTTACGCGCATACTATGCATAAGGTTTGAGTACCCCCTTATCTGGATATCTTTTTCCTCTACCCATCCCTGAAAATAGACATTAAAATAAATATTTAATGTTAAAAATATAAATATGATTATATGTGTATGTCAATTATATATTCCTGATAATAGCGCGGGATCCGTATATCCGCACCATATCAAAAAGTTGTACTTCATGTATGGGTTCGTTATCAACCCATATCCACTGAAAAAAATAAAACACTAGTTAATTTTTCACACAAAAATTATTTTTGCACAATAATCACTTCACCCCATTTGCAAGGTAGATCACTTCTGCTAAATATTCCACTCGTGGCCGATTAAACGCCATTTTTTTGCTTTATATGATTTTATATCAACTCTGTGGACCGTGTAAGAGTCAAAACCACTGTGCGAATAATATTTATTTTTTAATTTTCTTTACCAAATAATGTGTGTAGACAAAATAATTCTTTAGCGCGCTAACCAAACTTGAGAATCGCGTTCTCGTCTCAGCCGTCTTACAAATTGTAGGCGCATACGGTACATGTAATTTGTATACCCCCTTATTTGGATGTCCTTCTCGCGTAACTATCCCTGAAAAAATAAACATTAAAATAAATATTTAATGTTAAAAATATAAATGTGAATATATGTGTATGCCAATGATGTATATCTGATAGCGCAGGATCCGTATCTGCACCATATCAAATAGCTGAATCTCGTGAATTGGTTGATTATCCACCCATATCCTCTGAAAAATAAAACACACTAGTTAATTTCTTACACAAAAATCATTTTTGCACTTGTAAATCACTTCACCCCACATTTGCAGGATATATTACGTCTACAAAATACTCGACCGATGTTTGATTGAATGCCATTTTATATGCTCTATACTTACTCTTATATCAATTTTGTGGACTGTACAAGAATCGAAACTACTGTGCGAATTTGTTGGCTGTCTGAAACTTTGGGGTACCATGAAGAAGACAGTAGTAGTAGTAGTAGTAGTAAGGTGGTCCTAGTAGAGTCCCTGACGACACCTAGATCGTTATGATCCTTTGTATCTCCCCACTCTTTTATTTAGCTAGGTGCTTGGAGCCATTCTAGAGCCTAGTACCAGGTTTACTAGATCTGTCATTCTTGCTCTTTTTAGATCCTGGGGACTTAGGTACATTCGTCCCCGGGTTTTGTATCTTTTGCATATAAGTGTCGGACAATGACACAATATATGCACGCTATCTTCTTTCTCGTTCCCGCATAAACGACACTTCTTTCGTTCCTCGAGTCCGAGATTGTATAAGTGTGCTCTGAGTAGCGTGGAGTGGCCTGTAAGCAGCCCTACTGCCACTCTCAGTCTCTGTTTGTTCAGCGCCAGTAGTTCTTTAGCCCTACTTGGTCTGATATTACTCATCAGAATCTTGGCCTGGCGGCAGGTCTTAGTTGCCTCCCACCTGTCCAAGTGCTCTTTATTCAGACAGCATCTGATATTCTTTTTGCCTACTGCAAAAGGTACTCCTGCCACTTGGCCAGATGGTGCTTCATTAGCTTCCTTCTTGGCCAGTGTGTCTGCGGTTTCGTTGCCGGGTATTCCTTCATGCCCAGGCACCCATACCAAGGTGACCTTATTAGGTTCACTCAATTTCTCTAACGCCAGCATGCAATTCCAAACCAATAATGAAAGGTAATTTAGGTACTGAGACAACATAAAAAAACCATATTTACAATTTCTCATTAAAAGATGATTCAATAATTTTATTCGTCATGATTAAAATTCTGCTAACTTTCTTTACGTGAGAATTCTACTTATATTTTTTTTATCAGTTGCTTATGTATACCAAATTTAGGATGAGCAAGCTTGTTCCCGGCTTCGACCATATCCATTCCGTATTTGTCAATATCTTTAATTGACAATCCTGCATTCATAATATTTTTTTTGAGTGCCATCATGCTTATTAAATCCGACGAGTTTTTACAATAAATTTCCTTTAATTGTCTTTAATTATTTCCGACAAGGACGGATTCTTTCCATCAATTTTCACTCGGTGGTTGTCTTTGCTAATGCTAGTATAACTGCCCTGCTGTCCGAGCAGATGTTTATTCTCCTTCCATTTGTGTTGTTTTCCAGAAGGTGTTCTGTGCACCTCAGGATAGCCAGTATTTCAGCCGTGAAGACTGTGGAGTGGCTTCCCATAGGAATACTCTCCCTATGGTCATCCTTCGGTCCATAAATTTCCGCTCCGAAGCGATTGTCAATGCCTGATCCGTCAGTGAACCATAAATCCACATAGGGGTCTCTGGCTCTCCTCGGGTCCAGCCATTCTTTTCTGGTTGGTATCCATTTTTTTAAATGTTTTATTAACTGGTGTTTCCTTAGAGTCTTATCTTGTTTTAGAGTGAAAGGTTGTTTTTGGAGGAGGCTGAGCTTCGTGTGCCCTAGACCTGTATTCCTCCATTCTCTCTGACACCTTAGTCTATATGCTGTGTTCCTGGCTGCATTAACTACTGCAAGGTCTAGGGGAGGTGCACAGAGTGCTACCTCCAGCGCCTCTGTAGGTATGGTTTTTGTAGCCCTTACTGCCGCCCTTAGGTAGCTACTCTGTAGGTTTTTCAGAAGGTTCTTTGCCTCCACTTTCCTCGTTTTGGGCCACCAGATCACAGCCGCATAGAGCAGTCTCGGTAATAGCACCGCCCTGTACAGCCATAAGGCTACCCCAGCACTAATGCCCCAAGACTTTCCCATGGCTTTTTTGCACATCCACATGCACGTGTAGAATTTTTTCCTGCTTTCTGCAAGGTGCAATTTACAGCTAAGTTTAGGGTCTAGAAACAGGCCCAAGTACTTAACTGAATCCGTAAAAGGAATTACCTTTCCCCAGACTTTAAAAGGCACAATAGGTTTGTACTTTTTGGTGAAGATCATTATATTGGTCTTTGACGGATTGACCGTTAGACCTTTGGCCTCACACCACTTTTGGACGATTTTCAGGGCATCGTTCATTCGATCCCTTAGTATGTTTAGAAAAGATCTCATAATCACTATAGCTATGTCATCCGCATAGCCACAGGTCAGGAAACCCTTCTTTTGCAGCTCCATTAGGAGGTCGTTAACGACAAGGCACCAAAGTAGGGGGGATAAGACCCCTCCCTGTGGGCATCCTTTTCCTGGTTTGCCACTTATAACAGTGTCGTCGTGCATGACCATTAGGTTCCTCCCCGCCAACATGTCCTCTATCTAGTCCACCAGCGGTTCCGGGACCCCATGTTTGATCAGTGCTTCTTTGATAGCTATGGTCGAGGTGCTATTAAAAGTTCCTTCGATATCCAAAAAGGTTTCAATAGCGTATCCTTTCGCCTCTAGCTGTGTCTCTATTTTTCCCGTCAGGTGGTGTAGAGCGGTCTCAGTAGACCTGCCCTCCCTGTAGGCATACTGAGCATTAGCTAGGGGATGGTCCCTTAAAGGTCCATCCTTGAGAAACCTATCAACCAATCTTTCTAGGATTTTCAGAAGAAAGGATGTTAGGCTGATAGGTCTGTAATCCTTAGCCCTGATATGTTTATTCTTACCGGGATTGGGTATAAGAACCACCTTGGTGGCTCTCCATGTCTGGGGGACATGTCTCAGAGCAATGCTTGCCCTAAAGGTTTTGATCAATGGGCCTATCATTACTCCTAGTCCCTCCTGAAGAAGTATGGGGTGTATACCGTTCGGTCCCTGAGCCTTATAAGGCTCAATGGAACCGACCGCCCACTCACTGCCTGTGGGAAAACCACCTTTGCCGCCAAATCCCATGCTCTGGGCTTGTATGTAGCCCTAGGCTGTCGTTGGCTTCCTGTGTCCGAGGAGAACTTCTGAAATCCCGGGAAGTGGACCTCCATGAGATGGTTCAGAGTCTCCCCGGTTGATTCGGTGAACTTCCCACTAGGTAGCTTGAGACAGCTCCACTGTGGGTTGCTCTCTTTGCAGAGGATTCTGCACAGTCTGGATGCTTCTGGAGCACTCTCAATACCTGCACAGAAATTTCTCCACCCTATTTCCTTTGCGCTAATTATCGCCTGTTTACGTTTCATGCGTCTGTCGAATCTCACTTGCTGGGAGTGAAAATGATTTGAATAATGTGGAATCCGAATATCTTCCTCCCTTAGCCATCCATGGAAAAATACACATTACACATAAATATTTAATGTTAAAAATTAATTTTATGTGTATGCCAATCATTACCTGATTACGGCGATCTATCCGTATACGAACATAGTTATACAGTTTTATTTCTTGAATGGGTTTGTTGTCAACCCATAGCCACTGAAAATAAAAAACACACTATAAGTTATGTTTCACAGGAAATTTTTTGCACAATAATCACTATATCACTACATACCCCATGTACTGGGTAGATTACTTCGATGAAATGTTCGATGTTATTTGCCATTTTTTCTTTATATAAGAATTATTTTCTTTAAATTTCACGTGAACTGCACCCTGGAGAAGCTAAGAAGACTGCGAATTTGTTGGCTTGGACACTATGAAGAAGGCAGTCATGGCAAGAAAAGATTCAAAAAGTGCGGAATCCTAATGTCTTCCACCCTTAGCCATCCCTGGAAAAATATACTATATTACACATAAATATTTAATGTTACAAATTAATTATATGTGTATGCCAATCATTACCTGATCACGGCGATTTATCCGTATACGAACAAGATCGTACAACTGCACTTCTGGAATGGGTTCGTTGTCAACCCACAGCCACTGAAAATAAAAAAACACACTATAAGTTATGTTTCTCACATTAAATTTTTTGCACAATAATCTACCCCATATACAGGGTAGACCACCTCGACGACATACTCAACGCGTGCACGATTTGCCATTTTTTTTTATATGAAATAATTTCTTTAAATTTTACGTGAACTTTGCAACGTGTAAGAGCTGAGAAGACTGTGCGAATTTGTAGGCTTGGACACCATGAAGAAGACAGTAATAACAGCTAAAAAAATTTGGAGTAGCGATCATAATGCATTTTGACATTACTATTTATGATAATCATACGGCATTTGAGATTTTGTTGCTTTCATTGTCTGAAACTTTAGGACACCATGTGGAAGACTATTATAGTAGTTAAAAGAAAGATCAAAGGGTCAATGGGCCGATTTCTGCCCAGTAGACATAATAACTTCAGTGAGTCAATAGGCCAAAGGACTCCACATGATTCTTATGTAAAAGTGACTACAATCCTTTGGGTCGATTTCTGACCATTAGAAGTTAGCAACAACTAGAAAACCAACCTGTTGTGGAAAATATTTTTATATCGAGATATTATCTCAATATAAACCGATTCCTGTCGAAATTGAAGCCGATTATTCTAATTATAATCAAATAAATAAAACTGATTTCCGTTACAAAACCTATAAATTACGGTATCTTTTCGGCTCCGAATAATAATAACAATAATAACAATCACACAAACTTGTCCAAATCCCGGATAAATTGCTTAAATGCATTTACCCAAAAACGGACGAACTACAGACAGAACGTGACACACGGTGCAAAAAGTTTTTGTGAAAAACTCATACAAGTTTGGAGGAAGGACTCGTTTCAGGATAAAATTTAGTTGTAGGAGTAGGGGGTAATGTCTTTAAACTATTGTGACGGTTGTTCTGCTATAATGATTTTCGTTTTTGATTGTAAGTCATATACATTAAGGTTTTGGTAGATTTTAGGATGCGTGGAGGATTATCGCGAGGTGATAATTGATTTACTGATTTAATGTTTCTTACGAGCAAATTAATTTATTATAGTCTGTTATTACAAGTCTCTGGTATCATCTCTGTTTTCTGCCTAAGTTTATCGCACATCCGCGCGTTAGCGAGTCCGAGAGTCGAATGCCTGCTTTTTCCATTTTCCGAGGTTCACCGGATAACCTTCTCAGGACCCGAAGTCCTTCGAGGAGTCCCTTGAATCCGCGATTCGTCACATGTTTCTTGGTTATCTCTTTTGTTACCCTTTTACACCCCGCGCTTTTATTACCGTTTTTTAAGTATTCGTTTGATTGTTTAATATTTCCGGTCCGCATATGCTACGCATCTCTTAGTTTTACTGTCTAACGCAGTTTGGCATGTGGCGGTGCAACCATTACAAGGTGTCAATTAATTTTCTAGTTTTTGCGTTAATTGGTCTTACGAAATTTAATGTCCACTTATCGGGATTTGCGTTTGCATCTTGAGGATTGGTTTAATTAAAGTTATAAGGTCTTCTAAAGAGATGGTTTTAGAAATCGATGTCAACTCTTTAGAATTTTCTTTTGTAATATTTGAAAGTATATTCTCAATTTTTTTGTTCGATATGCAGGAGTCGATTGCGTTTACTGGAATTAAAGAAAGAGCGTTAGCTGTTGGTATTAGTTTTACCCGATTTATAAATTATTTTATATTCGAATTCTTCTAATTTTAATTTTTATCTCGTTAAGGGGTTAGGCCACTGTAGCGCGCATAAAATCACGTGCATTTTTAACATTTTTTTTTTTGTAGGAAAAAATAATTTATTAATAAATGCAATTACAGTGCTGTTAAATGTCATTAAAAAAGTATCTAAAAAAATTTTTTTCGAATTTTTTTGGTCATATAATGGTCGACTACAGGCAATTGATCGCTTGGCGTCTTTTAAATTGGCGTGACAAATAACTTCGACAATTTTCATCCGATTGACTTCAAATTTTGATATGATTTGTCTAATTACATTTCGCAGAGAAGTACGTAGGATATTTTCGATTAATTAAAAACTTTTAATTTTATGAGCAGTTTTATACGAAATTTTTCACTACAAATTTTACTTTTTACTTCAAATGTCTACCATTTTCGAAAAAATCAATATTTCGAAAATATCCTACGTACTTCTCTGCGAAATGTAATTAGACAAATCATATCAAAATTTGAAGTCAATCGGATGAAAATTGTCGAAGTTATTTGTCACGCCAATTTGAAAGACGCCAAGCGATCAATTGCCTGTAGTCGACCATTATATGACCAAAAAAATTCGAAAAAAATTTTTTTAGATACTTTTTTAATGACATTTAACAGCACTGTAACTGCGTTTATTAATAAATTATTTTTTCCTACAAAAAAAAATGTTAAAAATTTATGCGCGCTACAGTGGCCTAACCCGTTAATCTGGAATTCGGATCTTTCACTTTCCAGAAAGCTAAATTAAAGGTTTATGGTCAGTCACGATTGTAAACTGTCTGCCATGTAAGTATATTGTTTAAAGTGTTTCGTAATTTGTTGCTCATACGATCGCTAATAACTCTTTTTCCGTAGTGATATAACTGGTCTCGGCTTTATTAAGAGTTTTAGAGGCAAAAGCCAGTGGCTTATCTTTGCCTATTGTCCCTTGGGAAAGGATCGCTCCAATTGTTTCGTTAGATGCGTCCGTTGTTAATATATATACGAAGGGTTTCTCCCAGTCGGGATGCGACAATACCGGTTGCGACAATACCGGTTGCGATGTTAATTTTGACTTTAGAGTGTCAAATGAGTGCTGTTGATAGCTATTTAAAAATTAAGAATTTTGCATGTATCTGGTTGGAGTTTTAATCCTACCTGTCGGAGTTTCTCAAAAAGTATTTTTAAATTTTTATTATGTTCTTCTATTGTCTTCCCGTAGACTATTATGTCATCGATATATAAACAAATATGCCGTTTCCTATTAATCCTCTTAAACCTTTATTTATAATTTTTTGAAATGTCGGACGTGCATTTTTTAAGCCGAAAGGCATGCCAGTATATTTGTAATGTCCGTCTGGAGTTGAAAAAGTCGTTTTCGGAATGTCTTTCGGGCTCATGCCAATTGAAATCTTAAATTAAAGGCTGAAAAATAACGCGCGTCGCCTAATTTATCGAGGATTTCTTCGATATTTGGGAGCGGATGGGCATCTTGAATAGTCTTTTTGTTAAGTTTTTTATAGTTAATTACTAATCTCCTGTTACATCCAAACCCCGGGATTTACAGGAATTACTGGAAAGCGAAGAAAAGGCTTACCAAAGGTGGGGATATGGGCGGATGCAACAGATACTTACTTATCTCGAGTACACGCACGGGCGCGTGCCTCGAGTCGAACGCACTTTTCTATGGCTCTGGATTAGGGTCAACGTCCGTAAGGGACGCTATAACACCTATCGAGAGCGGCGCGTTTGTTGGTCCTGTTTTGAGTCAGATTAACTCAGGATCGGACCTCGTGCGATATTGGGAGTGAGGAGATATAATAATTGTTACGTCCGGACCCCGAGATTTCTGTGAATTTTGGAATTGAGGGAAAGAAGGATCGGGGGACGGGTGGACGGGCCAAACACTGTGACTGGCAGGCTCGCGTTACGGGGCATACTTACGAGTCGAACGCACTTGTCTAAGGGCTCCGATTATGGGCTTCGTTCGTTCTTTCGATTTCTATAATATAATATTACATATGTATGTACAAGTATATATATAAACCGACTTACCTTTGGTAAGTTTATTGCCATTTGTCTGTTCACGTGAGCAGTACAAAATTCACAATACGAAAACCGAATAACGGCGAAAGCTTCACTTCGCAGCGTATGATGTTGCTATTGTAACCTAACCTACAAGTGAATACGCGGGAAGCGGGAATAGGCGATTCCACTTTAAGTTGGAGTGAAGTTTGGAGCGCTAACAACTTCACTTTAAAAATAAGAGTTAAACTCTTCACTTTTTATGTTAGAGTGAATGAATTAACTCTATTGGAGTGAATGTTGACTCCATATGGAGTGAACTGGTTAGTAACTCCATGATTAGAGTGAAAATTTCACTTCAAAAAATTTAGAGAGTAATTTTTAGGTTTTTAAAACTAAAAAATAGATTCTAAAAAATTGTTTTTACAAAAACTTTGATGTACAAAAACGTAAAACAGAAGCTAGTAGATGTTACAAGGAAGTGCGCGACAAGATAAAAATGTTGAGTCCGTGAGTGCGGGAAGCCCACACCGCTCCATTCTCGCGAACACATTAGAAATGTCTAAAATTAAAATATTTTTTACATTTAAACTTACAGTTGTTCCGTTTACTTTGTCGTCTTAAGCAGTCATATTTTCTCTATCCGTTAGTCCAATATATTGATCAGAATCGTAATCCAGGTTACTTCTTTTATTCTTTTCTTTTCCTTGATCTTTCTTCTTAGATTTTTTTAGTTTTCTTTGTTTTTTTCTTTGTGTCTTTTTCTTACTCTTTGCTTTCTGATTGTTTGCTTTATGAGTCTTATTGTTTTCTACTAAAACTTACATACAAAAGTCATCTTCTTGCAATGCAGATTGCTCATACATTAGTTGAGCAGTATTAGGTTGAGAAGTAGAAGTACTATTAGGTTCACTAAAAACAGTATCTTGTAAAGGAGTATTAACAGTCGTTTCACTTCTCATTTTTTTGGGAGTACTGGTATGATAGGTGATGCCGGACGCTTTAGTTCTGTAAAAATTCATTGTTAAACTGATAAAAATTAAGTAAATAAAATTTTTTTGGTAATTATGTACTTTAGGGGAAACACCTCCGATGACCTTGACATATGTTATCAAGGTCACCCTCCTGAGTGACCTTTAGAAAGTTTTAGCCGTCGCTCGTTTTTTATTAAAAAGTTATAAACAAAAAAAGTTTGACAAATAGCAGTTATTTTGAGTATTGAAAGGCATAAACGACCTTGAACTTGACATATGTTGTCAAGGTCACCCTCCTGAGTAACCTTCAGAAAGTTTTAGCTGGCGGTCATTATTTATTAAAAAGTTATAGACAAATAAAATTTGGTAGGAAAAATTATTTAAAGCAGTGAATTGTTTATATATTGAAAGGAAAGTTACCAACTATTCTCTGCTTTAAATAACTTTCCTTTCAATATACCAACAATGCACTGCTTTAAATAATTTTCTGTGTTTTCTAAGTTAAAGCATATACAAAGCACACACTTGTAAAGCCTGTCACTAACCTATAGGTTCCATAATATGTCTGTATGTAAAAAATGCTTTTCACAAACTGGTTGTTTTGCTTTTACAATAAAGTCTTTTCGTCTTAAAGCTGACTGCCATAATTTCATCGTATTTTCGTCTTTTGGAACATAGAAGAAATGCACTTTTTCTTTATTAGAATCGTACCCAGAGGTACATCCCGGAGCTATACACCGTGGCATTGTAGAAAATCACACTACTCACTTCACTTTTCACGCTTTTTACCTTTTTACGCACTTCAATTCGCATTCAACAGTCGAAAACGTTGAGAAGGTCGAGAAACCCGAGCAACCTGACTAACACGACTAACCTTCAAACAAAACGTAAACAGGCATGAATGTCAGGTAGCGCCGCGTAATGGCCCAGCGGACATTAAGTAGCCATGGATAACAAAGGATTTCAAGAGCGTGTCAGGGGGCTGCTTGCACCCGACTCACGCGCCGCGCGAAGCAAAACTTGCTACTAGTTGCACGAATAACCACTACTGGCGACACAGTCGCTGGTGAGCCGTAGGGGTTTCCGTAGATCCGCGTAAAATTTGTGAATCTGGTTGGTGTATGCTTTTCATTTTGGCCGAAGCTAAATAAGAGTATGCACTAATCAAATTCACGTTATTATTATACTTCGCGATAAAAATAATAAAAGGCACCCAAATTACATATGGATCCCTGATGGAAATATTTTGCCGAAAGTACTATGAAATCGATGAAAAGTGAAATGAAAGTTATTGAAAAATTACTGAATATATTTCAAATTGAATCATAATTTTCCTTATAAAATTTAATGTAATACTGTGAAATGTAAGGAAAATTAAATTATATTGTTGAAAAGTAAATGAAATGTTTTAAAATATTGGAAGTCATGAAATTTATTGAATTTAACTGAAAAGTACGTTACTTCTAAATGAAAAATTGCTGAATATCGATGAAAAGTAATTCGTGAAAGTATGAAAGTCTTACAATATTTTGCTAATCTTAATGGAAAATTAATAAAAAAATATTTATTTATAATAAATTTTTTATGAATTATCATAAATTACTATGTCTTTAATTTACTGAATCTTACCGAAATTTGGTTTTGTATAATTTATGCTACGTAAGAAGATAGGAAAAAGCATTGAACTATCGTTGAAAATTATTGAAAAATTATTGAAAAATATTGAAAATTATTGCGCTATGTCGAAATTTGATTCCTTCACTATATATTTTTAACTGCTCATGATGTTGTTAAATTGCACCTAATATAAAATTATTATTTTCGTATCATTATTTGCAACTATTTTACAAATAGTTTCTATTTTTCCAATAGATCCATTTTTTAGTATTACGATAGAATCATTTCTTTTCAAATGTTCTCTATACGCATAACATTTGTAACTGATGTTGTTATATATAATTTTTTTATAACTTTCACAATAATGCACTGCATAGTCTAAACAATTCTTTTCTTCAGGTGTTAAAATATATTCTTTTCCGTATCCAAGGAGTGTACAGTTATTAATCTTATAACAGAACTTAACTTTATTTTCAATACTTGAATTCCAAAAATTCTTAACATTTAATGGCATCTTATCTACTAATAAATTTGAGATCAATTTATAAAATATAAATCTGCGAGAAATTTGTACAGCTATGTCTTTGGGACTCTTCTTTAATTTTAAAAGCAATCTATTTTCGTTCTTAAACGGGAAAGCATTGTGTGTCCATAATGGATCCTAATTTCTTACAGAAGAGGGAACATGTAGAAGAAGGTGAACATTATAAGTCATTTGGTCTTTGCCAAAATATTTCTGAAATAATTGTACAAACTACAAATAATTTGTGTGCACGTTCAATCATTTCTAATGTTATTGATTTTTGTAAGCACATATTTACAGCCATAACTAACAAAGCTAAATGTTTTAGATATTTTGAGGGTAATATTGGTTTCAAGCAAATTAAACTATACCAGTTTAACCAATTGCGCCATTCAGATGCTTTCCACAAATTCCTTTCTTTTATACTCCTAGAATATCGTATAATTAATTTTGGGATTTGTATCTTCATTAAAGAACTGTCTATT
Organism: Leptothorax acervorum; assembly: GCA_035220615.1. Taxonomy (NCBI): domain Eukaryota; kingdom Metazoa; phylum Arthropoda; class Insecta; order Hymenoptera; family Formicidae; genus Leptothorax; species Leptothorax acervorum. The sequence continues at coordinate 51,405 of JASTWQ010000629.1, read as the reverse complement.
ATATCTATATGTGCTGGCGTCCCTACATAGAATCTTTTGTTATTATTTTGCGGTAATAAAATAATTTTAGTGTACTGTTTTATAACACCCAATAAAACGCTATGCATATAGTCTGGTACCATCCTTTTTACTAAATTAAAATATTTCAAATTCATAAGAGGCGATGGACCCCATACTTTTTTCAAATCTGTTACTTTTCTCCTATATTTATTCATTGTGTATATATCTATCATGTTCTTTTTTATTGGCGTATCTGTCCTATTAGGTTGAGTGAATTGTAACATTGGATATTTTTGCTGATTATTAACACGTTCTGTTGGGTACTCACAAAAAGTGCATCCGTAACGACCATTAAATTGCTTTATATTTAATACTGCTGCTCTGGCAACGGAATCAACGCAGCAGCATATGGGAAAAAGTTTTACATTTGCTACGTCATTATTTGGTAATCACAGTGTGAATCCAACAGTTGATAACTCATTAGCTAACTTAATAAATGGCTGCAAAAAGATATTCATAGGTGGTTCGCAGTTGTCAGCCCATACTACTACGAGAAACATATTTGTAAATCGTAAATGTGGAGGTAGTTCATTTACTGTTATATAAATAGACCAAATTGCTGTTCTGCTGGAATTTGCAGCTTGACATCCATCTAAATTAAACGTATATGATAAATTCCAAACATTCTGTAATTCTCCTCCTAATTGAGGAATTTCTTTATATACGGATCCGTCATATATATCTTCTAAAGTATTAGCGATATTCTTTTGTCTATTAAATCTGTATTGCAAAGCTTTGATAATATGTGGATTTTGTAAAACATTTTTCAATTGCAGTTTTAAATCAAGCATTACAAAATATGTTTTTCTGTCGAGTTTACTAACTTTTTCTCCACAAGCACATTTGTAATCAATACGTGATGATGAAAACTCACCAATACATCTCTTACATTTTTTGCAGTACACATAATACTTCAGATTCTCACTTTCGCCATTACATATGAAATAACTTATATTTTGTGTCTGGAACAACCTTATTTTGATTTAAAATATTAATCATGTGTAAGCAATCTATAATAGTACACCAATCTAATGAATGTCGCATTCCTAGTTTTAAGCACATCAGTACTGCATCTGCATATGTTGCACTTTTGCAAGCACATAAATGCTTTTTCAAAAGTGTATTATCACATTTTAATATACTGTCATCGTTAATGGAATTATTATGAAGGAGATTATCCGACACGTCCGATGAACTTGTGCTTGTCACGGCATAAAAGTAATTATGGTCCATTGTAATTAAATAATTTAAATATAATATATTTCAATGCAAATAGTAACAAATGTACATTGAAAAGCAGAACGATCACTATTTTTATACTTTAATCCATGTCGTAATATATCCGCTATGACATCGAACGTAAGCTGTGCGTTCGTCGGTCCTATTTTGGGTCAAGGAACTTAATTCCTATTACCCCGGGAAAGGACCATGTGCGATCTCGGAGGGACAAGGAACGCAGAGCGAGGTCTTTAAATAAGCGAGAGATTGATTTTACATGACATTTGGTTTATTAATTACACAAATGAAATTAATAAATGAATACATAAAAATTGGTGTAACTGTTTATGTGAAAGTGTGTTGGAATGTATGAATATTTCGCGGGTGTTACATTGGTGCGGGGGTGATCGGGCAGGATTTTGGAGGCGAATAAGCTAAGTTGAACCTTATATCCTGCCCGCTATTTATGCAAATTTTGAATTTTTTATTACAAAAAAAAAAAGAAAGCTAAGTGTGAGTGAATGTGTGTGTGTGTAGGTGAAAATTAAACTATTTTAACGATCATTACTAGTAGGTATTGTACACTGATTCTAACTCAGGCGAGGGGTAAGCGGGGCGCCAATCCTTCCATATTAAGAGTGTCGCTTGGCGCGTGAAAAAAGTCACTCGGACTTAATGTTGCGATTCAGTTGGTTCGGATTCATTTTCCTTGCTCGTTATTGCGTTTACCAGACGGCTTGATTCCCAAGACGTTCCCGCCCGAGGTTCGTCCGCGGTCCTCGAGGGGCGCGAGGAGTTTCCCTGGTTTTGACGCGAATTATTATATTGACGTTTACGCCATTCCTCTATCTCATGCTCTATATTTTTGCAATAACGGCAGATCTTTTGATTCCTATTTAAATTCTCGTCGCGAGACCTTTGTAAATTTTTGGTAACGAGTCCTGCCCGTGTTTTCGTAACGAGGCCTGTGTGTGTTTTCATATCGGAATCTGTTTGCATTTTTATTGCGAGGCCTGTTTGGTTCCGACGCCTCGGTGCTTACGTAACGATCGACTGAGGGATCTTGGAATGTCACTCTCGCGGGTCCGTATTGGTCTCTGTTTATTGTGGGCCGGTCGGGGCTCGGTCCAATGGGTGTCGAGTGGGCTAAGGGTCTGCCTGCGCTGTATACATTTCTTTCGTGGGTTCGCTCTTGTTCGTTTCTGCGTGAAGCTTTGAATCGCGAGTTATCTAATTCCTGTCTTTTTGCGAGAGCCATTACGTGGGTAAATGCTATGAAAGGGTTAGTATAGTGTTCCTGCCTAAACTGGATTCTATATGTCAGAGGTAATCCGTCGCAAAAGGAGCGTGCAGTTAGCGCATCAATCTCGGCAGCGGCGCTAGTGCTCAATATTCCACGGTTACGATGTTCTTCGTCGATGATTGCGGAGCAAAGATCCTTTATGCGGCTAATATAGTCGAGAATGTGTTCTCCAGGTTTTAGGTAAATGGTACTTAATTCCCCACGGTACAGGTCTATTGTCCGAGGCGACCCAAAGGCGCCATTAAGAAGGTCCGAGATCTGTGTTATTGTTTCGCAAGTTTCGTCCTTCACCGCGCATATGGCCCTACCGCGTAGTTTGGTCAGTAACAACCGAGTCAGGTTTCGCTCCGAGGACGGAGGAAGGATATCTCTGGCTCTGCGGCAGGCTCCTATAAATTGAGACAATGGAATGTTACGACCGTCGAAATGGGGAACCGTCTCAAGTGCTTCTCAGAAGGTTACCCGGGGTCCTAAACTTTCTGGCGCGTATTTGTACGGGGGGTATATGGCCGATGTATGCGCGTCGAAGAATTGCGTTAGCTGATGCGAGGGGGAGATAGGCGTTACGCTGGGGGGGTACGAGTCGCGTGGCCTCCCGTGCTAATTCAGCGCTAACGTTGGTAGTTTCGTGTCGTTTACTCATCTTGGCCCGAACCTCCTCAAGGGACATTGTAATTTTGTTAAGGTCGCGCTCGGTGGTCTATTTTTCGCGGCTAAAATTCTCTTGTTCTTGGCGCAGCGCTTTTGACTGGTCGCGGAGACGCGCTTCATTTAGGCTTAATTGGGCTTGCAATTCTTTAATTTCGGCTCTTTCGATTTCGAGTTTTTCGATTTCGGCTTTGGAGAGGGGCTCGGCGGCCTTGCTACGAGTTTTCATCGTGAACTTTCGGATCCCACTGCTGTCACCAAATTTATGTTACGTCCCTGCAGCTGCGGCTGTGGAACACAGTACTCGAGCTATTGCGGGACGCGGTCGCTTTTCGGGTCAAACGAAACCGGAGTTTCTCCCCAGGGATCCCCGCGACCTAGGTTATTCGCGACGGAACACGAGACAGAGTCACTAAATGGTTTGATGTATCAAAATTCGAGTCGGCTTATTGGGGTCTCGCAAATAATTAATTGATTTTAGATATTCTTTGAACGGGGAGAGGTGCACTTGTACACGGTACATTTGCACACCGTTCATTTGGACACGGTCATTTGGACACGATCAATTGGACACCGTTCGTATATACACGGTTAATTTGGACACCGTTCATTTCGACACGGTTCATTTGGACACGGTTCATTTGGACACGGTACATTTGGACACGGTTTATTTGGACACTGTAAGAATTGCTCGCCGCTCACTTGGACACGAAAATGCGCGGCCTGTGCAGTTGGACACAAAAATGCGCGACCTGTGCACTTGGACACAAAAATCCGCAGCCTGTGCAGTTGGACACGAAAATAAGCGACCTGTGCAGTTGGACACGAGAATACGCGACTTGTGCACTTGGACACGAAAATGAGCGACCTGTTCACTTGGACACGAGAATGCGCGACCCGTTCACTTGGACACAAAAATGTGCGGCCTGTGCAGTTGGACACGAGAATACGCGACCTGTGCATTTGGACACGAAAATGCGCGACATATCGTTGTGATTGAGTATACTTGGGTCAAAAATTGCAATAGTATTCACCATTTTTACATGTTGGCAATGTTCTTTTGGATCAGAAGTGATTCATAGTATGTGGGTAAGGATAAGAATAGAAGGATAAAAGATTACATAACACATTTAGATTTATGTACAGAGATAAAAGTTACAAACTCTATTTATGTTTCATAAAACGTATGTATATTCGTGACAATTTCCGTAATATTTTATTTTATACCTGCCTTTTGCGCAATAGCGGTATAACAATACTTATACTAAACATTTGTAATCAAATACGAAGAATTATAATATACAGTGCTATCTTTCCGTTAAAACGTTACTAAAGAAAATCGCATATAATCCGCATTGTACAATACGTAACAATATTAAAAGAAATACTTATCAAAATATCTTTTGTATCATAAATTCGCAATTTTTATTTTATACCTGCCTTCAGCGCAATATAGCGGTATAAGAATACTTATACTAAACATTTGTAATCAATTATGAAGAATCATAATATACAATGTTATGATTCCGATAAAACGTTATAAAAGAAAATCGCGTATAATCACAGCGCATTGTACTATATGTAACAATTATTAAAAGAAATTGTTATCAAAATATCTTTCTTATCATAAATCTTTGGCATATAAAATAAAATGCACACGTTTGATAACAGAGAACTTACGTATACTAATTATGATTAAGTTTAGGAACTATAGTTTCTATAATCAGGCATTTTGAAAGATATTAATTATTACAATAAATCATAAAAAGTGCAAAATGTCTTGGTATAACTGATTTATAGCTAAATTTAGAAAACAATTAGTTTCAACGAAAAACATGCATCATTATAGCAATAAGTTACATGTACCATTAACATTTGGCTTTGGTATCTTTATCTATTTCCATTTTTTTGTTTAGGATAACAAATATCTGTATGCATTACACAATTTGTAAACTTATTATATATCGGCACTTCATAGTACATAACTTTGCCTGTAAAATTCGAATTATAAGTAGATATTTCAGATGCAATCGAAGCAATATTGCACATACAGATATTTAAGATACATTCTAAATAATGTAAGAAATATGAGCCAATTTACTTTCAAAACAGTAAATAAAAATAATGAAGCGTTTTCTGTTCTAAAATTAGTAGACATCAGTGTTTGTAAACAAAAAAATATTGCTTGACTCAAAGACAATTCTTATGGTCTTCTAACTCGAAGAGAGTTTTCATAAGTAGTATTGCAAATCGGACATCGATTTCTTTCTAATTTTTCAATGCATTCAATGCAACAAGCAAGATGACCACATGGTATGAAAACATGTGTTCGTTCATTAGCAAGACACACCGTGCAGGTTTCTTCGTAAGGTTTTGCTCCTGACACGTTAGAATTCTGGTAATCTCTGTTAATAGCATGGAATGGAAGGTCTTCTCTATTGGTGGATTCACACCGAGTGCGGCGTCCGACGTACGACGTCCGACGTCCGACGTACGACGTCCGATTGGTCGTACGTTAAAAGCAGTTCAAATTGTGCACGATCAGCACGTACGATTAGTAATCGGATCCTGTCAGATCCTGTATGCGAATATCGAAGTATAACCTAAGCACAAAGGATTTTGAAAGCGTTTAAAATGGATATTTCAGTGCTTTTAAGAAGAAAAAGAAGACTGTTAAATTTGTTATTAAAGATAAATTAATTGCAGAGAATAAATCAAATAAGAAATAAAGAGAAAAAGAGAAAAAGAGTATGGATTAGAGCATGTATTCTTGGACGAGAAATTAGAGGTGAAGCTTCAATATTGGTGCAAGAAATGCGTTTTCGGGACGTGGTTTGGTATTATAATTATGCACGAATGATGCCTGATTCTTTCGATGAATTACTTAATTTAATTGAACCAATTATACGAAAACAAGAAACAAACTTTCGAAAACCAATTCCACCTGCTATCCGGCTGTTAATAATCTTGCGGTATGTTGACATTATATATTATTATGTATGTTATCCTGTCAATGAAATATATTTTTATTTGTATATATATTTTTAATTTTATAATGTTAATATATAATTGCAGATACTTAGCATCTGGTGATTTAATGTCATCACTCGCAATGTCATATCGTTTAGGTAAAAGTACTGTTTCTGGTATAATTCAAGAGACATGTGAAGCTATTTGGGAGACTTTACAACATCGTGTTTTATTTCAACCCTCTCAACAACGATGGAAGGAGATAGCAGATGATTTCTCTAGAAAATAGAACTTTCCGCATTGTATAGGAGCTATCGATGGGAAGCATGTTACAATACAAGTATGGCATATTAAAATTTTTGAATACTTTCATCTATATCAGATAAATTTTATCTATATTTAAAATAAACATATTTTTTACAGGCACCACCATATGCAGGGTCGACTTTTTATAATTATAAAGGGCAACACAGCATTGTTCTCATGGCGGTAGTATCAGCATCTTATGAGTTTTTAATGGTCGATATTGGTGCCCAAGGAAGGCATCATGATGGAGGAATTTTCAAAGGATCTATTATGGGACAGCGATTTGAAAATAGACAAATGGAGTTACCACCTCCATGTCCGCTATCAAATTCCAATATTCCTGTTCCATATATGCTTGTGGGTGATGATGCTTTCCAACTTAATAAACATACTCTTAGACCATATCCCGGTAATCGATTAAATAGAATCAGAGAAATATTTAATAAAAGATTGAGTCGAGCCAGGCGTGTTGTGGAAAATGCGTTTGGTATTATGGCTAGTAAATGGAGGATTTATAGGAAACCTATTAATGCATCACTAAAAACAGTGGAAAGCATAGTTAAAGCAACCGTCTGCCTTCATAATTTTTTATCATCAACGCCACATTATGCAAATAATGTTAATATGTGTCTAAATTTTTTAGAAGCAAATGTAACTGCTTTTGAAAATATTCGTTCAATGGGAAGTAATACACACTCGCGATTAGCAGCACACATTAGAGATATAGTTGCTCAATATTTTGTAGAAGAAGGCTCTGTACCTTGGCAAGATGCATATGTGTTAAATGCATCTACATAAAGCAATTTAATGTTATATTTTAAGAATCACAGCAATTACAAAATATTATATCTTTTTAGTATAAGTTGTATAAAAATAAATGTACACATACAGGAAATAAATATAAATGTTTTTTCTTTGAATAATATTTATTATAATTCTTTAAAGCCTTTTCGTACATAATTATATATCTTAATGTAACATTTGTTATGTAATAAATTTTATTATATAAAATTTATAATAATATAAACAAAATGTATATAATATAAAATTTTATGTATGACTTTGTAACAAAACTTTTGGTTTTCTTTAAATGCGAATTATACCGCAAAAAAAAATACTATAATTTCTTGTTTTTAATGTCGTAATTTAACATTTTTGCAATAAATCAGAAGCTTTTAAAATAAAGAACTCAGTTATATAAACTTTAACTTAATACAGGTTTTGTACGCTTTGATGAAAAAACTGAGTTAAATAAACTTAATACAGTTTTGCTATGTTCATTTGAACATAGTTACATAAGATTAACCACATTGTATATTCTACGTAATACAATTGTACGTTTGTCTCTTAAAATTATTGTTATTGTAAAATCATAAACAAACAGCGCTTGCAAACCTCGAACATCATAAACAATAAACTTATATAGTCTCGTCTTTGGTTTTTCAATTTTTGATAATCAGATGTACGGATATTTCTCACATATCTTGAAGTTCAAATACAAATGATAATATTTTTCTTTGACATTTTGTAAAGTCATCCTGTGATAATGTACGAAGCTGTGTTGTTAAATAATTACAAAAAATTATCACTGGATCAGATTTTGCATCGTTTATAGACTTATCTGTCGCTCTTATTTCTGACAATCATCATTCTCTTTGTTAGTATTTATACGTCGTTTCTTTCCTACTTGCAGATATACACATACATGCACACAAAAATATATATAAGTAATTGGAATATATGTATAGAAAATATTAGGAATACAATATTCATAGATTTTATAAGTTAAAACATTCATACCTGACATTTTAAAATTTGTCGTACCTGTATTCTTGCAGCTGCTATTCGGTATCTGTATATTTTTTAATATTTCAGATTTTTCTCTCTTCATAAACGGATTTTTATTTTGTTGTATTGGTGAATAATCTGATGTTACCGCTGTAAATCTACGTTGATTAGAATAATCAACATTTTGTTGCAAAGTTTCTAAAAGTCCAGTATCACTTAAAGCTAGACTTGATGTTACATATCTCTCCCCTGATAAGGAAGCACAGTTTTTATTGTTGCTTTTGCAAAGTTTTGGGGTAGTATTACTTAGTTTTTGCAACGGTTGCTCGATATAATGTTTATCACTATTAGTACTGCAAGATGCAGGTGGTTGTATGTTACTGAATGTCCTAAAAAATAATTAATTTAAGCATTTTACTTAGACTATCATATAATAATATTATTTACGAACTTTCTACGCATTACTGTTGGTCTCAAAAATCCTAGCAATTCAAAATATGGCCAAGATACTGGTTTAGCCTTAGCTTCAGCACCGCTTCCACTTGGAATATACTTCTTCTGTTCGTTTAATTTCCTGACGTAAGTATCTCGTAAATTACGCCACTTAGTATTCGCAGTACCTGGATGTGACTCCTAAAAAAGAAAAAAGACATAATATCTATATCTAGCAATTCTAAAAATATAAAAATTTCTAATTAACATATATAAAGACCGTTAAGATATACAATCAATAGACAAAGGAAAGAGCCATTTACGGTCCAAACTTGGATCTTAGATAGCTTAATAATGTTTCTATATTATACGAGTATTTACTAAACTAATATATGTTGGAAAATACGCGTATAATATAGAAATATTATTAAGCTACTTAAGATCCAAGCTTGGACCGTAAATGCTTCTTTCCTTTGTTTACACTAGTTTACAGCCAAAATGTACATTCAATGCCACTATTTTTTTCCTATGTATTTTGGCCCGCTAAACTCGGAAATCACATAGAAAAATTTTTTTATGGATTGGTTTTTTTTGGTTTTTGTACCTTCACTCAATTGCTCATAACTCCGGTATTTATCCATAGATTTTCTTTCTCAATAGCTTGTTTTCTTCGTAAAAGTATTATAATTATAAATTTATAAATATAATCGTTTATAAATATAATCGTTTATAATTTATAAATATAATCGTTTATAATTTATAAATAAAAATAGAAAATTCACTCTATCGCCATGCAAAAATAGAAAACGTCAAATTATGTCCAGTTTCTTATTGTTTACGTATAGGTCGTACTTTTACGAAGAAAACAAGCTATTGAGGAAGAAAATCTATGGATAAATACCGGAGTTATGAGCAATTGAGTGAAGGTACAAAAAATCAAAAAACCAAAAAAACCAATCCATAAAAAAATTTTTCTATGTGATTTCCGAGTTTAGCGGGCCAAAATACATAGGAAAAAAATAATAGCATTGAATGTACAGAAAAATTTTTTTATTGATTAGAAAAATATATATTTTCCTTCTTTTCTGAAAAAATTGAACAACTTACTTAATATTTCATCAATCTCTGACCATAAAAATTTAGTCACAGTTGGACCTCGTTCTTCATATGGTGAAGTACTGTCCTACAATGGTGCCCGCTTAAAGACTTCATTAATTAATTCTTCTATATTCTGCACTTCGTTAAACAGAGGAGTTTCTTCAATTGGTGATGTCATTAAATTTGAATCTTCTTCAGAGTTTGCATCCAGCAATTGTGAATCTTCATCAGAGTTTGCATCCAGCAATTCACACACATGATCATCTTCCTTTACATATAAGCCACAATCTAAGCTTGTACTAAAATGTGATAAATTAAATGTTATATATACTAATTTATTAAATAATATAAATGTAAAAAAAATGATAAAACATACATAACCTAGAATACATTTAAATACATTTTATATTAAGCTTTATTAATTATCATATTGTCATCCATTATGTAATCAAAATCCTTCTTAATAAATATTCTTCTTAATCCTTCTTTCTCCTCTTCTTCTGATAAGTATAGATATTTTTACTAATTACACGACGTGCTTGTCTGTGTGAGTTTGTCGTACGTTGCGTCGTACGAAAAACTTGACAAAAATTTCGTACGATGAGCAGCATCGTACGATGAAAATGTCACGTGATACACTCTCTAGAAATCGAGCTTTCCTATTGGATATCGGACGTTGTACGTTGGACGCCGGACTCGGTGTGAATCCACCATATGAGTATTGTTGTTATCCTCATACCAATATCCATAATCATCTTCTGGCACCTCATATATGGATGAATCTGTAAGAAAAAGAGGAAAGTTGAAGTATTGCTGTTCTATCTTTATGCAAAAAATCTTATTTTAAAGAACCTATGAGCTGCTAATAAGAACATTAGCTTACGTATTAATTAATTTATTTTCTAATTAGAATTACCTGCATTTGCTTCATTTTCTTCTTCTCTTGGACTAAATAATGGAATGTCATGTACGCGTCGAGATCCAGTCTCTTCCTCTCTTGGACTAGATAATGGAATGTCATGTACGTGTTGTCTTTTTCTAACTGTCGCCCTTATTCCTCGTCTACAATAGGTGTTTTAAGCTTTAAGCCTTAAGAAATTGATTGCTTAAAGCATCTATTGTAGACGGAGACTTACAAAGAGGCGAAGAGTGACTTTAATCGAAGTTTACAGTTAACCGACGTTGGTGAAACTGGGCCTTAGAGGCATTGATCCAAATAAAACAGTGAAAAGATGTAACATTTTAATTTTCTTAATTTAATAGAGAAACAGTCGTACGTACAGAAAATGTTCTATCCACATAGATTTCAGTAGCGGAAGATAAAGCATCTATTAAATCATTGGTTGATAAAATTAGCGCTGTATTTCCACAACTTGTAATTATGCTTCCTTTATAGAAATCTTTCAACATATCAGAGTTTTCCAGCATATCACGTAATGATGTCAATATATCAGGTACAGATGTTCTACTCTTTATACGTTCACGATGCATGGTACATCTTACAGATGGAAAAGATAAATATTGTCTTATACTTGGATTGCTAAAAAAAAAAAAATAATAAAGTATAAATAAAAAGTACAATAAATATATCACAAAATAATTTTACCTTCTGCAAACTGAATCAAAGATTTCCTTTAGATCTCTACAAGTCTCGCGTGCAAGCTTTAGCATTTCTTCTTTTATTTCTCATTGACCCACGACTAATTGTGATTTTGGATGATTATGCTCTTCCAAAATTTTAACGTTATTACCTTCAAGGGTTATTAAGCCTCGGCATTTCATTGTTCGACGTGAGCTGCATTGAAAGATATCATCATAGCGACTGTCTTTGTGGTAAACATAATTATTATGTATGTAAAGGCTTGACCCTTTCTTTGTTCCACGTACAACTTGCATCTGTAATTAAGGAAATTAGTAGCGCTAGACCACGTGTTGATAAAATAATTCATACAATAATTTAGAAAAATAATAAATAGACAATGGTCAATATTTGCAATAAAAATTGAAAAGAACAAAATGTTCTTCTAAAAATCATGGATAATATTTTAATTATTTAAGCATATGTTTTTGAAAGTATTATTTTTATGGAATTCTCGAGCAACACTAATATTCCAATATTATAACTATTAATAAAGCATAATTAATAAATTTTATCAGTTTACTTGGGAATTTCTTAAAACATAGCTTTTTGTGTTACATATGCAAAATAATTTCTGAGCTTATGTATGTATGAAGTATACAAACTATGAAAAATGCCGCACATGCATTATTTTTTTCACACCAGAATTTGGGCCCAGCAAAATTTATATCAAAATCTATGGCGTATTAAATTAATCAACAGCCTATTGCTCTCAAATTGCTGGCGATTTATTCTGTTTGCAGAAACGTTAGACCACGTACGGATAAAATATTTCATACGATAATTCAACTGATCAAATTCTTATAATAAAATATTTAATTTGTGGAAAAGTAATACATAGCGGATATTTTTTTCTTGTTGTTGTCGGTTACTTACATCGGTAACGATACGATAAGCATCAGATAAAGAAACAGGCAGCGTTAAAAAATGATCACTCCTTAGAATTAAGAATGTATAAGCAACAGAGGTTACAATTACGACACGAGCACGGTCGTTACAAAAAAAGCATAATTATTACAAGAAACATCAAAAGCAGATTAACGACATGAGCGCACGATCGTTACAACAAATACATTTCTTTCGAGGGTTCGCTCTCGTTTGTTTCTGCGTGAAGCTTCGAATCGCGAGTTATCTAATTCCTGTCTTTTTGCGAGAGCCTTTACGTGGGTAAATGCTATGAAAGGGTTAGTATAGTGTTCCTGCCTAAGCTGGATTTTATATGTCAGAGGTAATCCGTCGCAAAAGGAGCGTGCAGTTAGCGCGTCAATCTCGGAAGCGGCGCCAGTGCTCAATATCCCACGGTTACGATGTTCTTCGTCGATGATTGCGGAGCGAAGATCCTTTATGAGGCTAATATAGTCGAGAATGTGTTCTCCAGGTTTTAGGTAAATGGTACTTAATTCCCCACGGTACAGGTCTATTGTCCGAGGCGACCCAAAGGCGCCATTAAGAAGGTCCGAGATCTGTGTTATTGTTTCGCAAGTTTCGTCCTTCACCGCGCATATGGCCCTACCGCGTAGTTTGGTCAGTAACAACCGAGTCAGGTTTCGCTCCGAGGACGGAGGAAGGATATCTCTGGCTCTGCGGCAGGCTCCTATAAATTGAGACAATGGAATGTTACGACCGTCGAAATGGGGAACCGTCTCAAGTGCTTCTCAGAAGGTTACCCGGTGTCCTAAACTTTCTGGCGCGTATTTGTACGGGGGGTATATGGCCGATGTATGCGCGTCGAAGAATCGCGTTAGCTGATGCGAGGGGGCGGTAGGCGTTACGCTGGGGGGGGGGGGGGGGGTACGAGTCGCGTGGCCTCCCGTGCTAATTCAGCGCTAACGTTGGTAGTTTCGTGTCGTTTACTCATCTTGGCCCGAACCTCCTCAAGGGACATTCTAATTTTGTTAAGGTCGCGCTCGGTGGTCTCTTTTTCGCGGCTAAAATTCTCCTGTTCTCGGCGCAGCGCTTTCGAATGGTCGCGGTGACGCGCTTTCTTTAAGCTTAATTGGGCTTGCAATTCTTTAATTTCGGCTCTTTCGATTTCGAGTTTTTCGATTTCGGCTTTGGAGAGGGGCTCGGTGGCCTTGCTACGAGTTTCCATCGTGAACTTTCGGATCCCACTGCTGTCACCAAATTTATGTTACGTCCCTGCGGCTGTGGCTGTGGAACACAGTACTCGAGCTATTGCGGGAAGCGGTCGCTTTTCGGGTCAAACGAACCGGAGATACTCTTTGAACGCGGCTAAGGCTTGTACGCAACCTCTGCACTGGGCGGAGTTATGCAAATCCTCGAGGGTGACCTTACACTCTGAGCAAATTCTTAACCGGGTTTTTGGCCCCAACTTAAGGTAATGCCAAAGCACTCCTTCGTAGAACACGCGGTTGTGCTCTAATCTATTTCGGTAGCAAGCTTCACAGATTAGAACTTTCGTCACTCGATGTCGATAGAACCATGAATACACGCAGGAAATTACTCAACGGGGGTGCCTATTTGGACACATTTATGCGCGACGCGGTGCCGGGATTTGCGAGAGTTCTAAATAAAATGTGGGGGAAGGGACAGGGGAATCTCGGAGGCGAGGGGGCTGACGTCACGCGGGGAGGGGGGTTATCAGCACTGAATTCCTGCTAGAAGTATGATAATGGTAAGAAATCACGCAGGGAAGGGGGTTATCAGCACTTACCTTCTTCTAGATTATCAGCACTTCTTTCTAGAAGTATGATAATGATAAGAAATCATTAAGGACTATCATAATGCGACAACTCATTTTTTAAGGTTTTTGGAAAACAGCACTTACCTTCTTTTAGAATTATGATAACGATTACCTTATATCATAATGCAACAACTCATTTTTTTGAGGTTTTTGGGAAAAACGATAAAATCGATCTGATTACACCAGGCACTAAACAGAGGATGTCACCCATTCGCGTCTTCTCCCCGCTCGCTTACGTATCTCTTCGCGTTCTCTCTATCCCGTTCGCATTCTCCCTTGCTTGCATTCCCTTCGCGTTCTCTCTCTATCCCCCGTTCGCTTTCTCCCGTTCGCGCTCGCTCGCCCTCTTATCTATATGGAAAGGATTAGGAAAGAAACAAAAATAAATTTAAATTTTTTTTACTAATTTTAAATGTATATTGATAAAGAATATATGTATAATTTAATTCCAGTCCATAGGCTCCTCCTCCTCCTCATAGGGGCGGAGCCCGAATAGAATTGTTAGGTAAAAAATATCCTCTGTAATATTATAAATCGCCGCGATGTCGCGGTTCAAGGAGGAGTCGTACCACAGATCGTCCAAGTCTTCACGACGCAAACTCTTTTCGTCCTGCACCCACCGACGCCGCGCATTGTTGATGTATCCCCTGATGGAGTATCTTCCGAGCAAAGCCACTGAAAAAAATTACATGAAACTGGTTAATTTTAAAGAAAATTATGCATACAATTAATAATAGATATAATTCGATATACCTTCGGCGGGCGGAAGACTATATACGTAAGCCTCTCTGTGGAGCTGCATCTCCCACTCCTTTGGTGGGATACGCATCTCTCCTATATTTGGAACGCTCATTATCCACTGAAAAAATAAATACATGGATTATAAAAATATAACGTACACACACACCTCCGGCTGGGTTGTATAGGTTTGAAGCTTCTCCGAATTTTGAATATCACAGATTGTCTGTAAAAAATATGTAAACATGGATTATTTAAAAATTATTTGACTATAGTATACACAAATAACTCACCACATTAACGGATTTTTATAACAAAAATATATATTTCTTGGAGGAAACATCTCCTCGTGGATAGTACCAGAATGCTGTAAAAATAAAAAAGATTCTTCTTTAGCCTGTAGACGTCCATTCCTGAACATAGGCTTCTTCAATTTCCTTCCACATTGTCTTCTGTTGGGCAGTCTGCATCGGCCAACGCTTCTTTTGGACTCTCTTGGTCTCCATTGCATCAGGGTCTTGGTCCATTTAAAGTATATGCGGCCAATCTCTGACTCTTTTCAACCAATATAAACGGTGTTAAATAGAAAGAGATAGATTGGCCGCGCATGCGCTATATTAGCCGCATATGCGCTCTATTCTTTTCTATGAAGCGGACCAATTTTCACGTGGTATGCGCAGTCCATACTATATGTCGATACTTCTCGCAACATGCCCCGCCCACTGCCACTTTTGTCTAGCCACTCGTTCCAACACATCGGCGATTCCTGTTCTTCTCCTTATCTCCTCGTTCCGGATTCTGTCTCTCAAGCTGATTTTCAACATTGCTCGCTCCATTGCTCTGACAGATTCGAAGTCAGTTCGCGCTGTTCACTGTGAGAGTGGCTGTTTCAAGCCCGTACGTCATGACGGGTAATATGCACGTATCGTAAACTTTTCGTTTGAGGTTAACTAGGATTTTCGGTTCTCGGAGAATGTGGCTAAGTCTACCGAATGCCGCCCACGTCAGGCCGATTCTTCTGGTGATCTCGGTTGTCTGATTGTTCTTTCCTAGCTTGATGTTATGTCCCAGATACACATACTCTTCGACTACTTTAAGGGTGTGGTTGTCGATGGTGACGAGCATATTTGTGGGGCTCATGATTTTCGTCTTCTGGAGGTTCATTCTTAAACCGACTGCTTGGGAAGCTTCCTTGCGTTCTTGCAGCATTGTTGCCAGCTCGTCAGCGTAGCTGCTGAAGAGGACAACATCATCCGCGAAACGAAGGTGGTTTAAACATTTCCCATCGATGTTGATGCTTTTTTGACTCCACGACATCTTTTTGAACACGCCCTCCAGCAGCAGGGTGGAGAGTTTTGGGTGAAATCGTGTCACCTTGTCTGACGCCCCTCCGAATAGGAACTCTTCCTGTAATCCAGTCCTCTTCCATTTTGACATGTAAAGTGGTAAATAAAAAAGATTGTGTAAAATAAATTGTTTTTAAAAATCACATACCTTAAATATTATGAAATCTGGAGGAGGCGTCTCCTCGCCGATGGTATCAGCATGCTGTAAAAATAAAAAGCAAAGAAGATAATGCAAAATTATATTTAAAAAATCACACACAGACACACACACACATACACACACACACACACACACACACACACACACACACACACACACACACAAATCACATACCTCAGTTTGGATTAATTCTACATTCCATTGCATCATTAGTAGAGGCACCTCTGCGAATTTTAGTTCGCTAACCTTTATATACTAAAAGATATTTAGAAATTTAGTATTCGCACGCACGCACATAGCACAAAACACTTACACCGTCACACGGATAAGTAATTGCTAGCTGCATCTTTTTACTTTTGTTGTTGGAAACTTAGTGACACCATGAAGAAGACAGTGTCATAGCAGTTACAATTTGGAGTAGGGGATGTACCTGACATTAACATTACAAAGAAAGATAAGAAATGACATGGGTTAGCATTCTAAAAACGTGTCAAAAAGGAGAAGACAGTGTCATAGCAGTTACAATTCGGAGTAGGAATGTACATGATGCACCTGACATTAACGTTACGAAGAAAGATAAGAAATTACATGGGTTAGCATTATTGAACCACTATCATACGATTATCAATCGGTTCTTGACTAATGGGAAAGAGGAAAAGGAAATAAAACATTGTAAAATTTATATAATTTATCTTTAAACAGATCGCAATTATTCTCTCTTATTATTCGCTCGCAATCTTTCGACAATGCCACCCGCAATACGACCCGGGCGTCTCAATATTGTCTCTTCGTACCGTAAAAGTGCCCTAACGTATGTTCTAGCTTGGTTAAGTAAATTTATTGCACGTTGAGCGTCAAAATTTTCCGGCACTGGCTCGACTTTGGGCACATTCCGGAAAAACAGTACCTCTAGGTCCGGCAGATTCGCGCCTATATGAGGCGGAGTCATAACATTCAATAAAGTATTTTTCACACCTGCGGAAATGGATCATTCCGAATATGATAGCTTAGGTTTGCCATGGAAAATCTGAGCTATCATATTCCTAATGATTCATTTTTACACCTAGTAATCCGCTATTGCATCACACACACACCCCTCGGCTTAGACCTCGGTCGCGACCACCTCTCGATAATCCAGCGCCGGGTACGGTAGTTTACTACGTAATTACAAGTCCAATCAATTATGACTTCTTCAACGTGTCGCACCTTCTGCGATACGGGGAAGAAGCCATATGTGATTAAAGTTGCAATTACGTACAGGACACCCGCGGCTTAGACCTCCCCCGACAAACAATCACAAACGTACTTGCACACAAAAACTATTTAAAAAACTGGCACCGCGAACGACGTTATAATACCGGCGAGCGACAGTTGCAGACTGAAGAGGAACTGCGGGAAGAAACCCTGCCAGAACGCTCGCTCTCTCTGTAAATACGAGACACCATAATCGAATGACGCCGTGATTCTTTCTATGAAGAGTCAAATATCATAGTTTAGGACGAGCATGTCGGGACATGTGACACCGCTATAAACAAACCGCGTCTCGCACTATAGAAGCGAGTGCCAATGTTCTGGCGAACGTTGCGTATATCGAGTGGATGGGAAAGGAGATAAGAAATAAAACGTTGTAACGTACATATATTTATAATTTATTTATTATTATAAAAAGATGACACTTCTTTCTCGTGTTTCGACCACCAGTTAAATATTTTAAATACGTTTTGTAATGCGCAATTTTTAACATGTTTTCCACATCGCATAGTATTACTAACATCTAGATTATTGAAAGATTTGATATCTTTTAATCCGCATCCAGAGTCTCGACGATTAGTTTTTTTCTCGCAAAATTCTCAAGCAGATCCACCAGCTATTCTCGTTTCTAGCATCACTTGACGTACACGAGAGTCGGCATCTCGTCATCCTCTTCTATACCAAGCACGGCCGATGTAATTAGACGTTTCACCATTCTGTACGGCACGTTTCCGTCTTCCCATCGTAATTCATGATGATTTGCAATCAACCAGGAAGCACACGACTTGTCGAATTTTGTGAGGAGACTCCATGACATGGGGCATGTAAAAATGTAATGCGCCAGAACGGTCCCGTTTCTCAGCACCGCCACCTCCTTTACGACAAATCTCATCCCGACGGTAAATCCTTGCAGATCGACAAACGTTGGCACGATCATGATGCAACGAAGGAGTAATCTGTACTATACCTTATCGCGATACAACTGTCTCTCTTATATGGAAATATTTGCCGACATTGTAATTTACATATGTTTGCGCACTATGTTCGACAACGGGCAGTATTCGATTATGCGATCATGCAAGATAAGACAATAGGCGGTAGTATTCGCGGGTACATTCTCTTTGCAGTCAAATTCTATTCGCATCCACGGTGGCGCTCTTGACGGACTTGTTCTGTCGCGAGCAATCAATGATCACAAAAGGTCCTTGCGTCAGGAATGTGACCACGGTGAGCAACGTTTTGTAGCAGTCGTATCCGTAATAAGCTTTACGGAAACGTGCATACATATCAAACAGGATGGCGTATCGTTTTTTGTAAAAGTCTAGATTCATGTCGTCGTACGGATAAAATTCAGAGTTTAGATAAAATTTCACGTTGGTCAAGTTACAGTGGTCGAATACACTAGCATCTTGAGACATAACATTCTTTCGACCAGTTTGGAGAACTATTGTAAAATAACGTATCGCGGTGTTTCTAGCTGAGTCGCATCCTTGACGGCCCATGAATGCTTGGTCGTGCTCTGCAGCAGAGGATACTCGTACAGATCCCATGAACGGAAACTCATACTCAGATATCGCCCGTTTTCCAAGGCTCGCAGCATCGACAGCTTGTTGACCTCGTTTAACGTAACATGAGGCATTCGCCACTGTACTTTAAACAATTCTATTTCAGGCTCCGTCGTCAGATTTCTCACAATGCAATTATTTTCGCTACGCGCTCGTATCAAAATTAATTCGTTACGTGCGTTAACAATCACGTTAAGATTGCGAAGTGCTTGTTTAACGGATTTATATTACGCTTTCGAAGAATATAAAGATGAGCTCGCGGTGTTGGATTCGAATGATGGACATCAAGCCGAGTTCGTAAATATTCAAAAACGGTTCTATTCCCTCACGGGAAGAATTGAGAATATGTTAGACGCGGCAAGTACGTCGGACGCGAGCGCCGGCGTATCGAGCGAAGAAATTCGAAGCGATAACACTATAGTTGCTATAAAAGAACGGCGAATTAAATTACCTGAGGCACCCCTGCTGACGTTTGACGGAAAATTTGAGAGCTGGCTATTATTTAAGAACGCATTCCGTAGCATGATAGGCTTGCAAACGGACTTGTCGGACATAGATAAACTGCATTATTTAAACCAAGAGTGATAAACGGGCCAAATGAGAGCCAGGCGTAGTTGTAGGTGCACAGTTATATTTTCATTAGTTATGTTACGTCCAAACCCCGGGAGTTTCAGTGAAAAGGAAAACTGGGAAGCGAAGGAAAGGCTACCCAGAGGGGACGGGGGTATGGAAGGACGTAACTGAATACTTAAGGTTATCTCGGGTCGCGCGCGTAAACGCGTGCCTCGAGTCGAACGCACTTTTCGGAAGGCTCCAGTCGAGGGTCAACGTCCGAAAGGACGCTATTACGCCTACTGTGAGCCGTGCGATCGTCGGTCCAGTTTCAGGTCAAGGATTATACAATCCCTATTACCTGGGATCGGACCTTGTGCGATTTAACGAGCGGGGAGGTTCAATACGAGGTGTTATTTAAATAAATTAAACATTGATTTGGTAATAGAACAGTACAATGATTTATTATAAATAATGAGAATTAGTGTGATAGTTACATATATATGTATATATAGACAGAAAAATTATTTTAAAAAATTGCAAATGGTGCGCATTTAGTGTGGTGTATATGTGTGTGTGTGTGTGTGTGTGTGGAATACGCGGGTGTTACACAAGTTCGGAGATTATCGGCCAGGATTATTGAGGGGATGCATTGACTTTAAATATGACCTCCTGCCCGGTTAGTACATTTATAATAAAAAAAAAGGGAAAGAAAAGAGAAGGGTGTATGTCATGAGTGCGCATTTAGTGTGCGTGTGATATAATTAAAATTTAGATTCGCGGTTTAAATAACTATTTCTAACCTGATTAGTCTAAAACTATTATTTCCGATACAATCTCCACATCTGTGGTGGAGAGTGCAGGGGAGGTTGGTCTGACGGAGGGGAGCCGGAGTTGTTCGGGAAAGATCTCCACACTAGAGATGATGAACGCGTGAGAAGGTGTTCTCTCACGGTAATCGTCTCGTTGATAAAACGGAATTGGGGAATGTAGGAGCTCTGGGTAGGGGAACTGGTTAAGTTCCTCGGAAGGAACCGGGGAATAGGACGGTCCCGAACAGGGAGAGGAATCGGGGGTGTCGGGAAAAATTTTTTGGCAAGTGAACGGGGAGGAAGGGAAAATTGCGGAAGACGGCGGCGGTTTAACTGTTCTCGGGTCGCCTGGAGGAGCTGTCGCTCAATGACGCGACCCCGCCTGCTTCGTTCGTATTGTTTCTTTATTTTAAGGGCTATGTTTTTGCGGGTTGGACCTCGGATGCCCATTAAAAATTATTATAAAAAATGGGGGTGAGAAATTATTTACTGAAACCCGTTTCAAAAGGGAAATAATAAAATAAAATAAAATATTTAACATAAACATATATATCCCAAGAAATGTGTAAATATATGTATATATATATTAGTTAAGAATGATCCCCGAAGGTATGATTTATAACGCAGATTAAATTGACTTACTACTTGCTGGCCCTTGTAAATGGGGATGAGGATATAAGTGGCGATGATCTGCGCCGTTGGTCGCGACTCGCGGATCTCGACGTCGGGTGTGCTGAGGTTCGTTGGTAGGACACGCACAGAATTTACACCAAGTACAGAGTTTTATTGAATTGATCCGCGTTTAGACTGTCGGACTGACGGAGTGGCAGTTTAGAAAAACTGGAAGAACTGTAGTGCAAGAACAAGTGCAAGTGGAAGTACAAGTACGAAGTGCCTTGAGGTACGCGGAGTTGCGGTTTTCATAGAAATTGAAGGGGGCGGATTTAATCCGAGGATGATTTGGATTGATGGAGTCTGGTTCCTGTTTGTGACGTAGATTTCGGTTTTCCGCCTATCTCGTGGTGAGTTACCGAAATCTCGTTACACAATTTCTAATCAGTGGTCATCCATTGGCGAGTTTGTTATTAGAATTATATTTCCCCACTCTCTGATGGTTCAAGCTAATATTCTTTTCACTGCTTTATCTTTATCGCTTACTGGGAAGCGTGGGTCAGAGTTCAAATCCGCGTTCTTAAACGGGTGACACGTGTGAACTCTTAATTTTGATAAATTGAGGCAGGGTGACGACGCGACCTCTAATTAGACGCGTGATTTCAAAAGCCCTCGCATGGCGTTTTATTTTATGGTGACCCATGCCTCCCGTTATCGCGCGTTTTCAATTGAGTTTGTGTTGCCCGTTATCGCAACCGAATTTCCGTTGCCCCGTTTTGTGGAATTATTGGGACCACTTGGATCACAAAAAATCCATTACTTATTTAAGTTATTAGGTTCGAGTCAACGTTTCAGCAACGGCATCCGGGCTTGCATCCGCTTGCCAATTGATAACCACTGTTTGCTTTTTCTTAACGTGGAGTAATTCTACGAAAGGAAGAAATCGTAGTCCACAGGACGTAAAAGTTATTTATTTAATCTTCGTACGTTTCGGTCCCACGTTTGGACCATCATCAGCAAAAATCGGCGTAAAATTGATTATAAATGAACGCTCTTGACAACTCGGCACGATGTACCACAAAGGTGAACCTCTCCACGGTTCCAGCCGTGAAGGTAATCAGTTGACATGAAGTGCATTGAATGAGTGCACGTGTATATACATACATATATATATACACAAGGAGCGGACAAAAAGTTTGTGCACTGAATTTTTTTCTGTCGACGTGGCAACACTGTAGGCTTCTACACACAAAGGTAAACCTTTCTACGGTTCCAGCCGTGAAGGTAATCTGTTGACATGAAATGCATTGAATGCATCGGGTCCGATATAAGAGAGCTGCCAAGAGGAACAAGGGAACGAACCGACGAGCGCAACTGACTGTTTAAATGCATTATTTAAAATCGGCGTTGATTGGTGAAGCCGCTAATAAGATAAAGATTTTTACGACCGACGGGATAAATTATTCCAACGCATGGGATTAATTGGAACGCTTTTACGAAATAAAACGAGTCTTAATCTTGCGGCAACTCTTCTTGATGATAAACTTGCCTACATTAGATAAAGAAGCTGTTTGTCTAAACTCGCGGACGATAATCAGCAGCACGTCGCGTCATTAAACTCACTAGGGGTTTCCGTCAGGCCCGAAATAATCGTGGATTTATTGGAAAATAAACTACCGAAGAATACGTTAGAAAAGTCGGAGGCGACTCTTGAGAGGGACGAATTTCCTAAACCAGATCAAATGTACGAATTTCTATACAAAACCGCAGTTTGCGCGTCAATAGGTATATTATAGTACAGATTCTAAATTAAATGTTGGCGAGGGATGGGGGAAGAGGGGCGGGGGGTTCGGCGGCGCGGTGTACTCCATGCCTGGTGGGCGAGGGGTCCGCGGGACAAGGGAGTGGGGGGTGCAACTAGGGCGAGGGTGTCTGCGGGGCAAGGGGAGGGTGGCCTACAGCGTGGGTCGGGGGGGGGGGGGGATCGAGACAGGCGCGCGCTCGTCGGGGTATGTTTATAAACACAGCGGTCTGCACGTGCGGTCTGTACGGTGGGAATTTTTTTGAGTGCCCCCCTCTCCTTAATTCCAAAGGGTTTTGGTGCGACTGATACCCGTCGCATGATTTTTTTTCTAGAAAGGGCCCTTTGACGGGCCATGTCTTTGCGGCTATAAACCCATGGCCGAAACGTCGTGTACGTGAAATCACATAATAATTGCCAGTTAGTGTTGATTTAATCTACTCCTGTATTTTTTCACTGGCGAAAAAATTTATCCTTGTTAATATATACATACAATATTGTTACGTCCTGTGAACTCCACGATTTCTTTCTTTCGTGGAGTTATTCCCACGGTAAAAAGAACCATATGGAAACTATAAACGACGGTTGTCCATTAGCGAGACACAAACCAGATATAGTCTTAAACGTCATTGCACATTAAAGAATCCTTCCAGATGAGTCGAAGCAAATAAATTAAGTAACTCTAATGGAACTTTGTCATCTGAAGACGACAGATATGGGTCACTATGAAACAAGACACCGCGGCGGACCGCGAGATCCTTAAGTGGACGCACGCGTAAATCTCGCGGTTCTTCTAAACAACGGCACCTGTCACGTTACTTAACTTTTTTCAACCGATATACCGTCGCGCGAACTTCCAAATCATATACTGTGATTCTGACGCGCTTCATCCTCATTATATATTTCTTCTATTATTCTTTTCTCTCCTTCCAACTAGATCATCACGTATCGTTTCTTCTTCTATCTACTGCATAGTGTCATCAGATTTGTTGTTTATCATATGAGTTACAGAAAGGTAATATCCCTTAGTCGTTGAATTCTGCTTACGCGCTATTTTGTATACAAATTCCAGCAGCCTGATCTCGGCGCTCGCTTTGTAATACGCGACGCTATAACCGAATGGCGTCGTGAAATATGCCTCGATAAACAATAAAGAGGACACCAGAGGACATCGCGACGCCATAGCCGAGTGACGCCGAAAAACATGTCCTGACACGCAGCCCCGATAAACGATTCTTCCTAGAAGAAAGATGATAAAGAGGACACCGCGACGCCATAATCGAATGGCACCGTGAAACATGCCCCGAAACGTTAACCGAAACCCTTGATAAACAAGTCTTCCTAGAAAAAATGATGAAACAATACACCGCGACACCACGACGGTTAAATCATCGAGATAAACATTTTTTATCTCAGATATTTAATCGCGGATAAATATCCGCGACATTGTTCAAGCGGATTAAAGATAAAATTATCTTTAATCCGCTTGAACAATGCGTTTGCTTCATAGTGTGAGACGCAATTTCTTTATAACTTCTAGCAGCCTGATATCAATGCTCGCTTCTGTACTGCGTGACGTCATAACCGAATGATGCCGCGAAACGTGTCTCAACAAGTTTGCCCAAAACCTGATAACCAGCTTTTCTCAGAATACGTTCTAGAAGCATTAATCCCCCACCACCATCACCACCACCACCACCACCACGTCATAGTTTTTCTAAAAAAAGCGGGAGGGTGTTGCCACGTATACGCTCCGTTAATTTTTTATGCGATCGGTCAGTCTTGTATCAGCCGCTTGTACAAACGGACTTGTCATAACCGAGAGTGAAAATGTATTCCGCTGGTGGAAGCAGCAACAGTGGTATCAGTGGTGGCATACGTATGAATTATTACGTGCCGATTCCCGAAGCTGAAACTCCATCGAATCAGCGTAATACGTAAGTATGACTTTGCAAAAATTTTTGTTTAAAACCTATTTTTTCCGTAAAATTTTTCAAAATCTATTTTTTTCTTTTTTTTACAGTTTTGATAACGCGGAACCTCGTTATACGCCTCGTATCTTGAGCAGACGATTTGCCCTGACACCCACAGCTTATAAATATTTGGACATTGGAATAAGCGTGAGACCTGCGCACAATTCCTTTGTGGAATTGATTCTTGGTGACAACCAAGGAAATCGGATCACGCTGCCCCATGGAACATTGACAAGATTCATCGAAAAACGTGCTGATATCGAGCGATTCCTGCAGTCAACCGCGCCTTCATCAATATCGATTCGAGATCTAATTGTAGAACTCGTTAACATACGCAGAGAAAATATTGCAAAACTCACATTACACGATACATGTTTGTACATGAAGCCGTCAACTGTACTGTTTTTATTCGAGCTCGAAAATTGTGTCGAGCATGAATATTTCAAGCTATGTCAAAGTACGCAAGAGGTAAATGAGAGATTCGATCGACTTGTTTATATTTTGCAAGGCAAGTGGTTTACTGTATCCTCGAGAAACGACGCAATTAAATTCTTGCGCGATGCGTATGACAAAACCTCCGTCATAGATTGCGAGCTACTAGCTCTTGCTGTGGATGAACTTATGCGTGATGCAGTGACGAGACGGGGATATTCTGTAGTGGGTTAACATAAATAAATTGTACATATTTGTACGTAACAACGTTTTATTTCTTCTCTTTTCTCATCCACTACGCATAAATATATATATATATATATATATACGTAAAAGAAAAGTAAAAAGTCTTTTTTCAAGTCACGACGTAATTTTATTTTCCACTCGAGCGATATACGCGACGTTCGCTAGAACATCGGCGCTCGATTCTGTAGTGCGAGACGCGGATTGTTTACGGGCGTAAAAGATGAACCGATATGCCCGTCCTAAACTATGGTATTTGACTCTTCTTAGAAAGAATCACGGCGCCATTCGGTTATGGTGTCTCGTATTTACAGAGCGAGCGAGCGTTCTAGCGGGTTTCTTGCCGCAGTTCCGTTTCAGTGTGCAACTGTCGCTCGCCGGTCGTATACAGTCGTTCGCGGAGTTATGGTATTTTTTTAAGTTTTTGTGTGCAAGTGTTAGTTTGTTGGAATCTAAGCCGAGGGGTGTGTGTGGTGCGATTACTATGTGCGAAAATAAATCGTAAAGAATACGATAGTTTAGCTTTGTATGCACTTATCGGCAGTGAAATAATGCCATAGAGAATCAGCTTTAAATTGGCAGTTTCAATGCCGATAAGTGCCAGCAAATCTGAGCTATCATATTCTTAATGATCACTTTGTGCAGGTGCCGGATTGCTACATGGCTCCTCGTATAGGCGTGAATCTCCTGGACTTAGAACCGTTTTTCCAAACCGTGCCCAAAGTCGGGCCGGTGCCAGTGGAGCCGCCAGTGCCCAAAGTCGAGCCAGACTTTGTCATTGACAATTTTACCGTTCGACGTCCGGGTGGCATAACAAACCGCCTTTTCGAAAGGTTGCGAGCAGGTGGTGGTGGTGGTCGAGGCCGCGCTGAGGGGATGCGGCAATTACTACAAAGATTGCAGCTCGAGCATCGTTCCGTCGGGCGCGGACGCGGACGGCCTATACATTAAGGTAAAATAGCGTTTTTGAAAATCGCGGATTTCCACGCAATTCGCCGCAAAAAGATACGCGAGCGGGCGGGCGAGCGGTCGGGTTATGAGAGCTCGAACGGCGGGCGGGCGGCGGCGGCGGCGGCGCGGTGGCGCGGCGGCGCGCCCTAACCCTAACGCGGTACACCTCTCCCCGCAGCCCTAACGCAGTACCCCTTCCCCGCGGACCCTACGCGACCCTAACGCGGTACCCCTCCCCGGCAGACCCTACGCGAGCCATACACCTCTCCTCGCGGACCCTACGCGGCCCTAACGCGGTACCCCTCCCCCGCGTGAGTCAGCCCCCTCACCATCCAAATCACCCCCCCCCCCCCCCCGGAACCCTTGACCATGACAAATCAAAATTCCCTTTCTCCGTGTGACGTCAACCCTCTCACCCTCCAAATCCTCCCCTCCGAACCACTTGATCATGACGAATCTCCCCCCCACCCCGCGTGACGTCAGCTTCCTTGCCCCTTGAATACCCCCTCCCTCACCCGCCCTCATTTCCCCCTGGCCCAGAACCGACATAGTCTCCCTACTGTTTCTTTCAAGTATGCACGTCTGCATTTCTTTTGGTCAAAAAAGCCCTTTGCCGGGCCATGCCTTCGCGACTATAAACAAATAGCGCGAGCGCCGGTGACAGGCTGCTATAATTTACGATCAATTATCGCGGCGCCGATGTCCTCTTCATTTTTCTGGAAGAGGACGTTTTATCGACGAGCGTGTCGGGATGTTTCGTGGCGCCATTTTGTTTAAATTTTTATAAACAAATATCGCGAGCGCATACTAGTTTTAACCGTCGCGGTGTTTTTCTTCATTTTTTCTAGAAAGGACCGTTTTTTTGGAGACATGTGCAGGATCCTTTGACCTATTATTGACTCACTGAAGTTAGTACGTCTCTACTGGACGGAAATCGGTCCACTGACCTAAATATGATCCTTCTTTTAACTCCTATGATTGTCTTCCACATGCGAAAGCAACAAGATCTCAAATGCTCTCCATATAATTATCATAAATGGTAAATATCGTAAATGTCAAAATGCATTGTGTTCCCTACTCCAAAAATTTTTTTTTGACTGCCATGACTGCCTTCTTTATAGTGTCCAAGCCAACGAATTCGCACAGTCTCCTCAGCTTCTACACGGTGCAGTAGTTGCACTAGTTCAAGTAAAATTAACGTGACAATAAAGAAATCATTTAAAATGGCAAATAACGTAGAATATTTTATTGAAGTTGTTACGTCCTGTGGACTACGATTTCTTCCTTTCGTAGAATTATTCCACGTTAAGAAAAAGCAAACAGTGGTTATCAATTGGCAAGCGGATGCAAGCCCGGATGCCGTTGCTGAAACGTTGACTCGAACCCAATAACTTAAATAACTTAAATAAGTAATGGATTTTGTTGTGATCCACGCTTCCCAGTAAGCGATAAAGCCACCGAAAAGAATATTAGTTTGGACCATCAAAGGGTGGGGCAACAAGATTCTAAACTCGCCAATAGATGACCACTGACTAGAAATTAGGCAATACGCGGTAACGAGACTTTGGTAACTCGCCACGAGATAGGCGGAAAACCGAAATCTACGTCACAAACGAGAACCAGACTCCACCAATCCAAATCATCCTCTGATTAAACCCGCCCCATTCAATTCCTATAAAAACCGCGACTCCGCGTACCTCGATGCACTTGCTCTTGCACTTCGACGCCTTATTCGCTCAGTTTCTCTAAACTGCCACGCAGTCAGTCCGACAATCGAGTCGAGAATCAACTCTGTTATTCTTGTAAATTCTGTGCGTGCCAAACACCAACCCAAGGTCCTGCCAACGACTCTCAGCACGCCCCAACATCGAGATCCGCGAGTTGCAACCAACGGCGCCGACCAACTTCATTAATACCTACGTCCGCTCACACAAGGGCCCAGCAAATAATAAGTCCGCAATCTCACTCGTGATTTTTAAATCGGATCCTCGGGGTTCACGAACATATATATATATATAAATATATTTTCTTTTGCATATATATATATATATATATATATGCAATATATATATATATGTTAAATATTTTTATTTCTCATTTTAAACTTCCCAAACTGATTCTATTAGACAATTATAATTTCTCACCCCTCACATAATAATTTTTAGTGACTATCCGGGGTCGCAAGAATTTAGCCCTGAAAATAAAGAAACGATACGAACGAAGCAGGTGGGCCCGCGTGGCTGAGTGACAGCTCCTCCAGGCGACCCGAGAACATTTAAACCACCGCCGTCTTCCGCAATTTTCCCTTCCTCCGCGTTCTCTCGCTTACAAAATTTTTCCCGACACCCCCGATTCCTTTCCCTGTTCCGGACCGTCCTATTCCCCGGTTCCTTCCGAGGAACTTAACCAGTTCCCCTACCCGGAGCTCCTACACTCCCCAATCCCGTTTTATCAACGCGACGATTACCGCGAGAGAACACCTTCTCCCGCGTTGTCCACCTCGAGCGTGGAGATTCTTTTTGAAACACACCGGTTCCCCTCCTTCAATAGACCAACTTCTCCCACACTCTCCACCTCGAGCGTGAGTAGGTAGACTACACCGGTTCCGGACCGGGAGCTCCGAGGGGGGGTGAGGGGCGGGGGGTAATTGAGGGGCGAGGGGGAAGACGTCACGCGAGGGGTAGGGGGGAATTTTGGTGCATCCGTGCCAGGGGGTGCGGGGGGGGGGGGGGTATTTGAGATGCTTTACATGCGGCATCTCATATTACAAAGGATGACGTCACGCAGGGGAGGGGTGCCGCGTTAGGGCCGCGTAGGGTCCGCGGGGTAGGGCCCGCCGGGCGCCGCCGCCGCCCGCGCCGCCCGCTCTCTCAACTCGCCCGCCCGCCCGCGCCGCCCGCCTGCCCACCTGCCCGCCCGCCCGCCAGCGTCGCCGTTCGCGCTCCTGCTCGCGTATCTTTTTGCGGCAGTTCGCGGGAAAATCCGTGTTTTAAAAAACGCTATCTTACCTAATGATTCATTTTTTTACACCTTGTAACAATCCGTTGCTATTACACCACCAAAGCAGTAAAGATAATTATTTTTTAACGTAAGGCATAGATAGATAAATAAAAGTTAAGGCACTTACTAAATTAGGATCGACGTACAACCCTCCGGGCGGTGGTGACATTCAGGGTCACTTCAAATATTATCATGGGGTACACCTGTGGCACCTCGTACCGAGGAGGGGGTGTCGAAGAAATAACGGCCTCCACATACTGCGGCGGTGGCGATCGCGGTCGTTCCATTGCGGAAAGATTTGCACCCCTTCGCGCAGCACGCAACCAATACGTGCGCATGCATGAGTCACACGTCGACGGCACAAAATACAAGTTACATGCCTGACACCTTATTCTCGCACTTTTAATAGAAATTCGACAGATTTGCACATGTATGAGGTGCCATTTGACAATAATCCTGCAAAAAATAAATCATACAGAATATAATAGCTCAGATTTGCCATGGCAAACCTAAGCTATTCTATTCTTAATGATTTATTTTTTTGCACCTTGTAACAATCCGCTATCACACACTCCTCGGCTTATATTCCAACAAACTACTCAAACGCACTAACACAAAAATTTTTGTTTAAAAAAACTGATGACTAAAAAATATGGCACCGCGAACGACGTTATAATTCCGGCGAGCGACAGTTGCAGACTGAAGCGTAACTGCGGCAAGAAACCCGCTAGAACGCTCGCTCTGTAAATACAAGACACCATAACCGAATGGCGCCGTGATTCTTTCTATGAAGAGTCAAATATCACAGTTTAGGATGGGCATATCGGTTCATCTTGCACGCCCGTAAACAAATTGCGTCTCGCACTACAGAAGCGAGCGCCGATGTTCAGGCGAACGTTGCGTATATCGCTTGAGTGGAAAATAAAGTCGTACGTCGTGACCTGAGAGAAAGACTTTATTTTTCTTTTACATATATATATATATATTCATGCGAAGTGGATGGGAAAGGAGATATAAAATAAAACATTGTAACGTACATATATGTTATACATTTATTCATGTTAACCTACTACATCAAAAGATCTCTTTCTCGATGCATCATACATAATGTCATCCATAGCATACGCTATTAGTTCGCAATCTACAATTGACGTTTAGTCGTAATAGTAATTGCTGTGCAAGAAACTAACGGCGTCGCATTTTTCGGTAATACGATTTTTTCGTAGAATACTTGCAAACTCGATGAACTTCTTATCTGCCTCTCTTGCAAACTGATATAGCAAGAGGTATACATACTCGACGCAGTGTTCGAGTTCGAATAAAAAGATAATAGTTGCAGGTTTCATGTACAAATAATTATTGCGCGATGACAATTTTACAAGTTTATCATCACGCATTTGTACAACTTCGAGTATTAGGTCTTCTTGAATAGACAGCGACTGACCGACAGTTGACTGCACGAGTCGCTCGATATCCGTGCGTCTATCGATGAGCGCCGTCCACGTTGCATGACGCATCGCGATTTGAAATCCTCGGTTGTCGCCAAGGACCAATTCGACAAAGGAACCGTGTGGAGGTTTCAGGATGACCCCAATGTCCAAATATTTGTAAGCTGTACGTGTCAATGCGTATCGTCTGTTGAGTATACGCACCGCACGACGCTCCAACGAAGTGCTGTAGAAAAAAGAACAAGATGAGTCTTAAAATAATAATAAAATTGGAAAAATTATAAAATAGGAGACTATAAATTAAACGAAATTTACTTGTTCTCACTCGATGGAGTTGCAGCTTCGGGAATCGGCACGTAATAATTCATGCGTACGCCACCACTGTTGCTTCCCGCAGCGGAGTACATTTTTCACTCTCGGTTATGGCAAGTCGACCGTTTGTACAAGCGGCTGATACAAGACTGACCGATCGCATAAAATTAACGGAGCGTATACGCGACAACACCTTCCCCTTTTTTAAAATTATGACGTGGTGGGGGAATAATACTTCTAGAACGTATTTTAAGAAAAGTTGTTTATCAAGGTTTTTGGCGAACGTGTTGGGACATGTTTCGCTGCAATAGTCGGTTATGACATCGCTTATTGTCAAGCGAACGTATTGTTCAGGCGGATTAAAGATAAAATATCCGCGATTAAATATCTGAGATAAAAAATGTTTGTCTCGATGATTTAACCATCGTGGTGTCGCGGCCATGATAATTATTTTTTCTAGGAAAACTTGCTTATCGGGGGTTTCGGTTAACGTTTCGAGGCATGTTTCACGGTGCCTTTTGCGGCGTCACTCGGCTATGGCGTCGCGATGTCTTCTGGTGTACTCTTTATCGTTTATCGAGGCATATTTTGCAACGCCATTCGGTTATGGCGTTGCGTATTACAAAGCGAGCGCCGAGGTCCGGCTGCTGGAATTTGCCAAGCTGGAATTTGCAAGTCGCGCCAAGCGTCCGCGGTTCTTTCCCGGAAAAAGACATTCTTTGGTGTCGAATGTCAGACTACTCGAGGGTGCGAGAACTCAGTTAGACAGATGTTTTACACACAGCGGTGGTGATTTGGTGGTCGCGGGCACCAGTAGTGGCGGCGGCAATAACGCGGAAAGACTCGTTTGGCGAGAGATCGATGCCGCGTTCGAAAGCCGTATACGGACTGGTGCGGCGATTAACACAGACTATATCGAACCGCGACAATTGATGGTGGACGCTGCTAGTGTAGTGCTCGAGAAAGTGCAAGACGCTATAAACAGACACAACATCGTGAAAGTGAACACCGTGTTCAACGGTGAGTTTGTGACGGGCGATAAACGTGACAATAAGAGTAGTAACACAAATAACTATGCCCTCTTTCGTACATTCGATATGCGCGAGTGGTACGAGCGACACGTTATCGAACCCACACTGGCGAAACTCAAAGAGTTCCAGGAGCGCGATAGCGGGTGGGCGCTATCGCGTATCCTCGATCTTACAATTAATATCAACAGGTACGATCCTATGCGCGCGGGATGTCACCTGGAATTACCGCAAGGATATTGAGGAAGAAAGCGGTGATTAACGTCCGGTCCATGGACAATGCGTTTTTCGCGTGGTCGGTTGTAGCCGCGTTGTATCCAGTCGAGCAACATGTTGATCGGGAATCTTCGTACCCGCATTATACAACCGTGTTAAATGTACAAGACATTGAGTTTCCTATGTTTCTGAAAGGAATTAGTAAATTTGAACGACTCAACGATGTGTCGATAAATGTATATAGTATCGAGGGACATGAATACGAGAGAGGTTGTCGCGGCCGGGGCCTACGCCGAGGGGTGTAACAACGACGTGTTACAAGGTGCAAAAAATGAATCATATGGAATAGAATAGCTTAGGTTTGCCATGGCAAATTCTAGCTATTAAATTCTCTATGATCCATTTTTGCAGGTGTGAAAAAACGTTATGGCTCCTTTAGAGCATTTTCCGCGACATGTGCCAGTGGTGTTACCAGAGGCCGAGCCACAACCACAAGTAGAGCCACAACTACAAGTAGAACTTACACCTCAACATGACACACGTGTCCTAGCATTGCACTATGTTCGGGCCATGTTACAATTCGAAGACACATTAGTGACACGCTTGGGCCGCATTGCCACTGATATTGACAGTATTGTCGCAAGGTTGCTTGCGGCAGGCCTGCGGCCCCCGCATCGTCCGAATCAAGGTGCAGGACGTGGTTGGGGCCATTTCGGCTTTAATACTCTGCTGCAGGACATTGCCTACTTCACCCGATTGCCCGGTGGTCGTGGTGGTGGTCGTGGTCGAGGTGGGGCTGGTGATGCTGGTGGTCAAGGTCGAGGTCAAGGTGAGCTGATGCGGCCTCCAGTGCAGGGTGACATTTTCGATAGGTTTCGAGCGCTAGGTATGGATGCAGGTGGTCGTGCAGGTGGTCGAGGCCGCGCTGAGGGGATGCGGCAACTACTGCAACGATTGAAGCTCGAGCGTCACTCCGTCGGGCGCGGACACGGGCGTCCGACAAATTAAGGTAGGATAGCTTTTTTGAAAACGCGGATTTTCCCGTGAACTGCCGCAAAAAGATACGCGAGCGGGAGCGCGAACGGCGACGCTGGCGGGCGGGCGGGCGGGCGAGTTGAGAGAGAGGGCGGCGTGGGCGGCATGAGCGGCGGCGGCGTGGGCGGCGCGGCGGCGCGGTGGCGCGGGCGGCGGCGGCGCTCGGCGGGCCCTACCCCGCGGACCCTACGCGGCCCTAACGCGGCATCCCTCCCCCCGCGGACCCTACGCGGCCCTAACGCCGCACCCCTCCCCTGCGTGACATCATCCTTTGTAATATTAGATGCCGCATGTAAATCATCTCAAACCCCCCCCCCCCCGCACCCCTTGGCACGGATGCACCAAAATCCCCCCCTCGCGTGACGTCATCCCCCTCGCCCCATAATTACCCCCCCCCGCCCCTCACCCCCCCTCGGAGCTTTTGGTCCGGAACCGGTGTAGTCTACCTACTAGCATGGAGATCATTCCCGAAATTATTTTACTAGAATAATCTCGGTAATACAATAAAATATAATAATTAATTAAAAATTAAATTGTTAACATAGGAATACAAGTATAAGCACCTTTCGCACACGCACACACTCACGACATTCACCCTTCTCTTTTCTTTCCCTATTTTCTTAATTATAAATGTGCTAACCGGGCAGGAGGTCATATTTAAAGTCGATCCATCCCCTCAATAATCCTGTCCGATGTCCTCCGAACTTGTGTAACACCTGCGTATTCCACACACACACACACACACACACACCTGCGTATTCCACACACACACACACACACACACACACACATATACACCACACTAAATGCGCACCATTTGCAATTTTTTAAAATAATTTGTCTGTCTTTATATATACATATATATGTAACTATCACACTAATTCTCATTATTTATAATAAATGATTGTACTGTTCTATTACCAAATTAATGTTTAATTTATTTAAATAACACCTCGTATTGAACCTCCCCGCTCGTTAAATCGCACAAGGTCCGATCCCAGGTAATAGGGATTGTATATAATCTTTGACCTAAAAATGGACCGACGATCGCACGGCTCACAGTAGGCGTAATAGCGTCCCTTCGGACGTTGACCCTCGACTGGGGCCTTCCGAAAAGTGCGTTCGACTCGAGGCACGCGTTTACGCGCGCGACCCGAGATAACGTATAGTATTCAGTTACGTCCTTCCATACCCCCGTCCTCTCTGGGTAGCCTTTCCATCGCTTCCCAGTTTTTCTTTCCACTGAAACTCCTTGGGTTTGGACGTAACACAGTGATTTACCCTGTATATTGGGTATGTAGTAATATAGTGATCATTGTACAAAAATTTAATGTGAGAAACATAATTTATAGTGTGTTTTTATTTTCAGTGGCTATGGGTTGACAACAAACCCATAGCAGAAGTGGAATTGTACGACTTAGTGCGTATAAGAATAGATCGCCGCGATCAGGTAATGATTGGCATACACATATAAATTAATTTTTACATTAAATATTTATGTTTAATATGTATTTTTCTAGGGATAATTAAGGCTGGAAAACATTCAAATTCCTCATTTTTTAAATGTGTATCACATCCTGCAAGTGAGATTTAATAGAAGATTAGATCGAGAGAACAATGATGAAATTTGGTCGGCGCGCCACCATCTATTTTGTTTGAACACATTATTCGGAGAAAATTGAAAAATAAATGTTTATATTTTATAACATATGAAAAAGTTTAAATTTATTATCCTTTATACCTATATTCCATATTCAAGTTAAGAACTATAGAATAAAAATTATAGAATAAGACTTATATATAGAATGAGACATATAGAATAAAGAGAATAATACAAAATAAAACATGCGAACATGATGGAGAGAAAGAAAACGCGAGCGGGAGAAAGAGAGCGCGAACGGGAGATATACCGCGATGAGAACGAGATGCCATAACCAAAATGGCGTCATGAAACGTGCTGACGCGCTCACTGAAACTCCAGACCTCCCCCTTCCTCCGCATGACATCACATTATGACCATCTCGTTCCCACTCGCTTCTTATTTCTCCCGCACACGTCGAGTACGTCTCCCTTTGGTTCAACAAAGGGTATACGGCCCGACCGTAACAGCAACCATCTCTCTTTCTCTCTCACTCTCTTTTAAAGAAGAAAAGAAAGAGACCGCGTAGCTCCCGAGCCGCAGGAAATCGGAGCAACAAATATTAAATATTAAATATAAAGAAACATTAATAACAGAAAAAAGAAACAATAATAATAAAAAAAATAATAATAATAAAAGAAGATATTAATAATAAAAATAAAGAAACATTAATAAAGAAATAACCTGCAGCAAGACTCGAACCAGCGATCTCGCACTTATGAAACTAACGCGCTGCCCACCGCGCCACTCTTTCAGTCGAATACTCGTGCGCTGCAATGGTTGTAGTGTACACGCAAATTTTCAAATCGCTTCTTTTCTCGAAGACGCTTGAGAAGCGCGTCCTACTGCTTGGTCCATAAGAGTTTTTTTAAAGCACTGCACGTACGTACAATTTCAACCAAATCGGGGAAAGAAACGTCTGGCCTTCCCCTTGTTAATATTTTAATAATTTTATTAAATTTTTAAAATTTTTTAAATTTATAATAAATCGCATATAATCATAATTTAAATAAGGAATAGAGGAGGATGTGGAAGAAAAATAGATTTAAAAAATTTTTTTGTTATTTTATACATTTATTCATTAACTTACTACATCATATCCCTGTTTAAAGAAGGGATCCTATGACCCACATATATCAATAGATTTCTCTCTCAAGGCATCACGCATATTTTCATCGATAGCATACACAATTAGTTCGCAATCTACAATTGACTTTTGATCATAAAAGCCGCGCAAGAAACTAACGGCATCACATTTTTTGGTAATACAATTTCTTCGTAAGATACGTGCAAAATCCATAAATCTCACATTTACCTCAAGCTTCTGCTCAGATAGCTCGGAATACACATGCTCAACACAATGTTCGATTTCGAATAAAAATAGTACGGTTGACGGCTTCATATACAAACATGTATCATTTAACGTAAGTTTTACAATATTTTTCACCGCGCATTTTAACGAGTTCCATTACTAGATCTCGTATAGGCAGCGATGAACCGGCAGTTGACAGCATGAGTTGTTCTATATCCGTGCGTCTTCTGATGATAGTTGACCACGTTTCATAAGGCAGCGCGATCTGGTTTCCTCTGTTTTCTCCAAGAATCAATTCCACAAAGGAATTGCATGTAGGTCTCACGTTGATCCCAATGTCCAAATACTTGTAAACTGTGGGTGTCAACGCGTATTATCTGCTGAGTACGCGAACCGCACGACGCTCCGACGAAGTTCTGTAGAAAAAATAACGCGATTAGTTTTGAAATAATACAATTCGCAAAAGATATAAAAATAGGAGGCTCTATAAATTAAAAACGAAATTTACTTGTTCTCACTCGATGGAGTTTCAGCATTGCGAATCGGCACGTAACAGTTAATGCGTATGCCTTGCTGTTGCTGCTGCTTCCTTCAGCGGAATACATTTTCTCTCTCAGTTATGACAAGTAAACCGTTCCTAGAAGCGACCAATACGAGACTGATCGTATAAAATTAACAAAGTATGTACGCGGCAACACCCGCCCTTCTCCAAAACTACAATGTAATGGTGGTGGGGGACTAATGCTTTGCGCAGTCCGCGCTCTGGAATTTAGGAGAGGGGAGGAGAAGGCACTTGACACTTAAAAAAAACACAAAGAACGCTAACATATATCAACCACTAATAACTAATGGGAAATGGAAAAAAGAAAATAAAACATTGTAAAATTTATATAATTTATTTTTAAAAAGATCACAATTCTCTCTAGCGTTTTAACCACAAGTTAAATATTTTTTAAATACATTTTGTAATGCGCAATTTTTAACGTGTTTTCCGCATCGCAAAGTATTGGAAACATCTAGATTATTTAAATATTCAATATCTTCGTAATCCGCATCCAGAGTCTCGACGACTATGTTTTCTCTCGCATAATTCTCAAGCAGATCTACTTGCCATTCTCGGTTCTAACATCACTTGACGTACACGAGAGTCGACATCTTGTCATCCTCTTCTGTACCAAGCATGGCCGATATAATTAGGCGTTTAGCCATGCTGTACGGCACGTTTCCATCTTGCCATCGTAATCCATGGTCAATGGCACGATACCCTTATCAAGGACAATGTCACGATGATTTCATCAAAACACGTGCAAAATTGTAAATTTCACATTTTTTCGTATAGCGCCGATGCACGGCTGCTGCGGTTATACAGAGTAAATTCGCATCTTACCTGTCTCCCGTTCGCATCTTCTCCCTCACTCGCCTATCTCTCAGGTGTTCTCTTCGCATTTCCCTTCGCATTCGCATATCTCTTCGTGTTCTCTCCCTTGGTATTTATTTTTTTAATATTTTAATAATTTAATTTAATAATTATTGACTTCAATTCTTTTAAATGTATATATCTTACTTATTACAATTAATTTATACCTTACTAATTATTATCATTGAAAAATGTAATATACAAATGGTAATAATGTTATTAAAATATTTTAATATAATATAATTTTAATTTAATAATTATTTACATTTTTTGGTGCATATACTTATTACACTTAATAAATAAAAAACGGCCAATATTCGAGCAATTAAAAGATGTTAAAATAACGTTTAATATTCAAACATATAAAATCGTGTTAACGTTTCGGCCTAACTTGGCCTTCTTCAGAACCATTAAACAAAGAAAACATTTACAAATCTCGCATACTTATACAAATAACGTCGAAGTAGTTCTCACCCATAATTATGGATAAATAGTCAATGTAGTCAAAGAGTAACATCATAGCGCATTGGTCAAATTACAAAACAAATTCGGCTGCATTCTTCAATTCGCGACCCATGTGTGTCCATAGAGACAAAGAGTGTGATAAATGGAAACTCTTCTCTGTCGCAGAACAACTTAGTGACAACTAAATAAGAAAGATTATTATTACTTAAGAATCCCGAAAGAAAGAAACCGTTAGATTTAATCAAAAAGAGGACTCACATAAGCCGTCAAATGACAGAAATAAGAACAATTTCTCCATCTTTTTAACGCGTGTGTTCGTCGCAAGAAATTAACGCTGACTGTGGAAGTATTTGCATCGCAAGGGCACAGTAACCAATCGTCATTATTATTAAAACGTTTAAGACAACAAGTTCAAAACATCAAAATAGACCTCGTCCAATAATTCGGTGTCTTTGTTTAAATTTATACCGTTCGGCTGTTCTTTAATATGAATCATTTCCGCAATAATTCTTTTCTGGTAATTAGGCTTAAATTCTAAAATGCGGGTGTTGTCCCAATCGAACGAATGATTGAACTCCGTAATATGTTTAGACACTACCGAATGTTTGGATTTATCTAGTCTAATATTATTTTTGTGTTCTATCAATCTGGTCTGTAATTGTCTTTTCGTCTGACCGACATAAGAGGTTCTTACAATCGAATTTATAAACCACATTAGTGTGAATTTATAAACCACATTAGTGTGAATTTATAAACCACCGCTGTTAGAAACCACCGCTGTTAGAAAAATAGGAGTTTTTATCCTTCTGGACCCTAATGAAGCAATTAAGTTTATTAAGAATGCGATATTCTACCGAATTTTCCGATTTATTCACCGCCGAAGCAATGATTTCAGAAATAGATTTTAAATATGGCATAACAATAAAACTCTTTTTCTGTTGAGAACAATCAGACTCATTGCATGTGTTATTAATATTATGTTGAGACTGAAGTTTCCTCAGTCTCTTATTGATATGTAAGAAAATTAAATCAATAGGATACCCATTCTCCAATAATATATTGATAACAAAAATTAAATTTTTATTGTAAAAGCTAGGATGTGACAACATGATTGCTCTGTCCAACAGACTGTAAATTGTTCCTATTTTGTGTTGGATAGGATGACTCGAAAAGAAAGACAAAAGTCTACCCGAGAAAGTTTTTTTATGAAACCAGTCTGTTATAATCATGTTGTCCCTAACAATTAACATAAGATCCATGAAGCTAAGACAGCCATTTTTCTCGTATTCAACAGTAAATTTGAGCCTATCATGGTAATTGTTAAAGTGATGCAAAACATCCTGAACGTTATCTTCAGGAACTATCATAACGATATCATCCACATAGCGCCTATAGAAAGACAGGCAGATATTCAATGTGCTCAACACTCTTTCCTCCAAATCCTCCATAACGATGTCAGCCACCGTTGGAGATAAAGGGGAGCCCATTGGCGATCCAAAGGTTTGCTTGTAGATGATATTGTTAAACCTAAAAAAGGTGGAAGTCAAAACAAATTTGACAGCCGCGATGAACTCCTTTTGAGGTAACTTCGTTTTAGTCTTAATAAACTTCCACCTCTTTTTTAAGCCTTCCACAACCAATTCAGATGGAACATTCGTGAACAGCGATACCGCGTCCAACGAGATCAAAATCTCAGAATCTTGTAACCTAATTTCCGAGAGATCAGTGCACAAATCAAAACTGTTATTGACATGGCTCTTTGGCTTCGGTAAACTTTCAGATACAATTTTCTGCAAAAATGAAGCTAGGTTGTAAAGAGCAGTATTAACTGATGAGACTATTATTCTAAATGGAACATTCTCTTTATGAATCTTAGGAAGACCATAGGATTTTGGGAGTATAGAGTCGCTAGAGTGTAAGAAAAAATATTGGTTTTTCGAGATATATTTTTTCTGTAGCCAAACCTTGATGAGACTATTTAAATCTTTCTCAATCTTGGCAGACGGATTTCTATCGACTACTTCGTACGTATCTCTGTCATTAAGCAACATTTCCATTTTGTGGATGTAATCATTTTTGTCAAGTGCCACCGTGACATTACCTTTATCAGCTCTTGTAAAAATAACGTCAGGGTTATTCCGTTGAAATTGGACAGCAGCATTGTACCTCGAGACCAGAGTACGTTCGATCGGTGTGAATAGAGGTCTTTTATGTAAGATTTTAGTAAACTGCGGAATCGCTACATTACGTATCCTGATTTGATTGTTAATAGTATGTTTTTTGTAATTGCATTCTAAATCTTTAATAAATTCGTGAATCGCTCTTTTCTTGTTGATTGAGAACGGTAAACTAAACTTTTCTCCAAGCTGTAGTAAGGAGGAAACCTTGGTAGGAATATCTACATTTGAAAAATTTAGGAACCATTTATCATTGACAAAGTTAAGCGAATTCGTATTTTTAATATTCAAAAATTGAAGTGGGTTGATAGAAATGTTGGTATCGGAATCTGAATCTGAATGTACAAATTTAATATTATTAACTTTATCTTTTCCGTCTTCCGTGCTAGGACAAGAAAACTCTATGGGTTTAATTCTTTTGTAAAAATTAATTCTCTTAGATTCCAACAACCATTCCAACTTCTTTTTGTGTGAAAACGTTAACTTATATTTAAAATTATCAAACGACCTAGTGTGATGTGAAACAATACGCTGCCAAATATTCAAAGGTAAACAATTAAAAAGGAAATGGGAAACAGACAAAAGTTTTCTCCTAAGGTCATCCAAACGTCTATACAGATCAAATATCTCAATTTTTAGTTTCAGTCTTGAAAAAGTGTTTGAAAACGTTATTTTAACATCTTTTAATTGCTCGAATATTGGCCGTTTTTTATTTATTAGCTGCTTCACATTCCTGGGGATAGAGGAGATGAGGATGTCATCTATCTTTTTTCTGAGGATGCCTGGGAGTTCTTCGGAGAATGCATCTACGAATGTACAAGTGTGAGACACAATGCGTTTGCACCTTTGTAACATTTAGGACTGCGCTTTATATAGGACCGCGTTTTACATTTAAATTGAACTGCGAGAATACGGAATTTGATTGACAGTTTTTTAACATGTATGACTACGGTTTATATTTTATTTTTGACTACGGCATTATGCGAAGTTGCGGAGTTTTTGTATTTTCTGTATTTATTTATTTTATACGCTGAAGAGGACTCGAGGATTGAGTCGAAACGTACGTACATGTAAACTATTTGTGATTAAAAAATTTTACTGCGCACCAATTACCGCGCGTTGGCCCTAGTGCCTTATTATTTTATATTTTAGAGATTTAATAAGTTGTTTATCTATTATACATATCGACCGCGATGTTAGTTGCAAGCGTGCCCTATGAGGTGTTCTCTATGCCCGGTGGTGGGGTTTGTGGGGCCCGTTGGGCAAGATCCCGGAGGGGGATCGTGCAATTGCGTTGATAGGTCCGCGTTGGAGGGGGAGGGGAAGGGGGAATTTAGGCGCGCTTGTCGGGACATAGTGTAATATTTAAAATAACCTAAAGGTGATCAGCTATAATTTATGACATCGGCAATAAATCATCGTGACGTCGATTTGTCTTTTTTTTTCTTTTCTTTTCTGTGAAGATACCTTTGTCGAGGGCTTCGTGTTCGAACATGTTTCACGAAGGCCATTTTGGAGTTGTAACGTCACGTACTACGTTTCTTTCTCTCGCTCGACTCATTTTCCTTCGCGTTCTCGAACTTTCCTCCTCTTTGGTATTTTAATATTTTAATATTTTAATATTATAAATAATTTAATCATTTTATTAGTTCCTTAAGTTTATAGTTTAAGAAAGAAACATTATCGCAACGCATAATTTAAACAAGGAATAGAGAAGAAGGAGGTGGAAAAAAAATAATTTAAAATTTTTTACCGTGTTATTATACATTTATTTATTTATTAATCTATTACATCATATTTCCATTTAAACAAGGGATCATATCAACCACATACATCAATAGGTCTCTCCCACAAGGCATCATACAAAATTTTATCTATAGCATACGCTATTAGTTTACATT
This sequence comes from Leptothorax acervorum, assembly GCA_035220615.1. Classification (NCBI taxonomy): domain Eukaryota; kingdom Metazoa; phylum Arthropoda; class Insecta; order Hymenoptera; family Formicidae; genus Leptothorax; species Leptothorax acervorum. The sequence goes on along the minus strand of JASTWQ010000629.1, from coordinate 8,853 downwards.
CTAAAATTGAATTTTTATCACAAACGCTGCGCAAGATTTTAGCGGCGTCATATTTTTTGGAAATACGATATTTTATTAAGATCCTTGCACATTCTCTACATTTTGCTTCTACCTCTCTCGCTTGCGGTTTTAGCTTGAGGTATACATTATCGAGACACTGTTCGAGCTCAAATAAAAACAGTACGGTTGACGGCTTCATGTACAAGCATGTGTCGCGTAATGTAAGTTTCACAATATTTTCACCGCGCATTTTAACGAGTTCCATTTTTAGTTCTTGTATAGACAGCGATGAAAATGTGGTTGACTCTATAAGTTTTTCGATGTCCATGCGTCTTTCCATGATCGTTGTCCATGTTCCATACGGCATCGTGATCCGGTTCCCTCGGTTGTCGCCAAGGATCAATTCCACAAAAGAACTGTGTGGAGGTCTCACGCTGATCCCAATGTCCAAATACTTATAAGCAGTTGGTGTCAATGCGAATCGTCTGCTCAAGATACGAGGCGTATAACGAGGTTTCAATTTATCAAAAAAACTGTAGAAAAAAATAAAATAGATAAATGATTTATGGAAAAATAGGTTTTGGAAAAATATATGCAAAGTATACTTACGTATTAGGCTGGTTCGATGGAGTTTCACAAGGAATCGGCACGTAATAATTCATACTTGTGCTGCTTCCCGCAGAGGAGTACATCGCTGTTGGTTACAAGATTCGAACTGCTTCCACATGGGTGACTGATGCAAGACTGAACATGTAAGGATCGCGTACGACTCTTCGGTGTAACAAAAATTATAAGGGAAGGGAAGGGAAGGGATTATTCCCTTTCCTTCAGCATTTCAAGCACCAATAGCAGCGCTGCTTACGTAGAAGTTATTAAAAAATTCTAAGAAATGGAAAAAAGTAAACGTTAAAAGAAACGCAAAGAAAGCCAACGCATCCTTCAAACATCTGTTAACCACTAACAACTAATGGGGAAAGGAAAAAGGAAATAAAAAATTGTAAAGTTTATATAATTTATTTATTTTTTAAAAAATTTCAATTCTTTCTGGCGTGACCACCAGTTAAATAATTTTAATACATTTTGTAATGCGCAATTCTTAACATGGTTTCCACATCGCATAGTATTAGTATCATCTAGATTATTTAAAGATTCAATATCTTCATAATCCGCATCCAGAGTCTCGACGATTAGGTTTTTTCTCGCATAATTTTCAAGCAGATCCACCAGCCATTCTAGTTTCTGACATCCCTTGACGTACACCAGAGTCGGTGGCGTTTCGTCGTCATCGTCATTCTCTTCTGTACCAAGCACAACCGATGTAATTATGCGTTTAGCCATGCTGTACGGTACGTTTCCGTCTTCCTATCGTAATATATGGTGATTTCTAATCAACCAGGAAGCACACGACTTGTCGGATTTTGTGAGGAGACTCCACGGCATGGGGTGTGTAAAAATGTAATGCGCCAGAACGACCCCCTTTCGCAACACCACCACCTCCTTCACGACAAATTTCATCCTGACGGTGAATCCTTGCAGATCGACAAACGTTGGCATGATCATGATGCAACGAGCGAATGAAGGAGCGATCTGTACTGTACCTTATCGCGATGCATTTTCCTGTCTTATATCGGAATATTTGCAGACAATGCAATTTACGTGATCTTGCGCACTACGTTCGACAACGGGCTGTATTCGATTATGCGATTATGCAAAATGAGGCAATAGGCGGCAGTATTCGCGGGTACATTCTCTTTGCAGTCAAATTCTATTCGCACATCCACGGTGGCGCTTTTGACGGACTCGTTCTGTCGCGAGCAATCAATGACCACAAAAGGTCCATGCGTCAGGAATGTGACCACGGTGCACAACGTTTCGTAACAGTCGAATCCGTAATAAGCTTTACGGAAACGTGCATACATATCAAAAAGGATCGCGTATCGTTTTTTGTCAATGTCTAGATTTATATCGTCGTATGGATAAAATTCAGAGTTTAGATAAAGTTTCACGTTGGTCAAGTTACAGTGGTCGAATTGACTAGCATCTCGAGACATAACATTCTTTTGGCCAGTTTGGAGAGCAAAGAGGACATATCGCGGTTTTTCTAGCTAGTCGCAGTTTTGACGGCCCATGAATGCTTCGTTGTGCTCTGCAGCAGGGGATACTCGTACAGATCCCAAGAACGGAAATTTATACTCAGATAACGCCCGTTTTCCAAGGCGCGCAGCATCGATAGCTTGTTGACCTCGTTTAACGTAACATGTGGCATTCGCCACTGTACTTTAAACAATTTGACTTTCGGCTCCGTCGTCGGATTTCCTACAATGGTATTATTGTCGCTACGCGCTCGTATCAAAATTAATTCGTGACGAGCGTTAACAACCACACGTTTGTAATCTTCGCAAAAGCCCAGCAACATCTTGAGCGGTACGCAAAAGTTAAAATATCCTTCCGGTATGTTTGATGCAATGTCCCATCCAGCGTTCCGCATGATCGAAGCATTGTCGTACGTTAGCGATACATAGTTCTTGATAGTACTGGTTATTCCAACGTTTTTGCTGCGATCAATCTCCACGCCGTTGAGTTCATATCGAATTTCATCAAACATGAACGCCACACAATTATTTACAAACGTTGTCTGCGACTCGTCGTTCCTTTTCTTTATCCTCAATATTCCTTCAACGTAGAGAAAACTTTCACACGGCAACGTATACAGATCCTGCTGTTGTATGGGTATTCGTATCTCGTCGCTATGCTCAAACGTTGTGTTGGCGTACGGGTTGTACGTGTGAGTCTCGATCTTGACGATGCGATCGTCAAAGACCGGCTTGCCTCCGACCTTAAGAATATCGATCATGTTTTTTTAGATATTTCGCACCGCGAATCTTAAAGATTGCAAAAATTCAACGTTTGATGCTTTTAACTTCTTCGTGTTTTTAGCGCAGCCTGACAACGATAATGATGGTGATGGTGATGATTGAATGATATCGTTGGTCACTACCGTAGTGTAGATAGTCTTATCTCTTGCGTGCTCTGAGTCGTTCAATACGAGTATCTCATATGTCGCGCACACTCACACGCGCGTTATCGCTGCTGCCGTCGTACGTGTAATCTCACGGTGATCTCCTCTCCTCAAAAATTAAGCAATTGTCCGTCTTGATCCACGACGCGTATCGTTAGCTTCGTAATGCTCCGCGCGATGATCGGCAGATAAATGATCTGCGCCGGCGTTTCTGATATCTTATATCCAGGTGGCACGCTCGGAGAAAATTCATGTATCGTATGAACACGTTTACCGTTGCTGTACGCACCCGCGGTCACGTTACACTCTATGCGGATTATGTTTATGTTAATGATATTAATCGGTTGATCGGTTTGGTGCCATTTTCCCGGTTGCAATATACGCTTCGGCGAGAATTCCAGCAACGATCCAATGTTGTTAGGCTTGCTAAAGTTTACTCTGAAAGCGCAATTGATCTCGCTCTTCATCGTGTTGTAATTGGCACGGAGCACCATCGGGTATTTTACAGTATCGTCCTCGTCCTCGTCCTCGTCACTTCTGTCACTTCTGACGATCTCCTCTCGCGTGATATCCGTGACCTATGTATGATTATCGCGATTGTTGGAACGACCTACGCGTCGGCCGCGTTGCGGGTGTTTCCGTAAAATTGCGCGTTTCAAAAACTGGTGTATGGCTCGTATCTCGTACGATCCCTCGGGAATCGTAATTTCCGTGTCATCCTCGTCGAAATAGAATTTATTATTCGAGGAATTCACGTTTGGTATCGTGTGATAAGTTTCAAAAACTGTTAGACCGAGCTCGTAATCGCCGTCGCTCAAATCTACGGCGGGAAAGTAGTGCACCGCGAGGATGCTGCTCTTCCCGGTCAGCGTGAATGTCATAGACATGTCGGGAAAACCGTTCGACTAACACTGAGTCTCCGCGGGCACCGTCAGCCTTTAAATTCGCGCCGATTCATCGATCGTCTGGAGAAATCGTAGACACAATTGTCCGCAGATGTTCTGATCATAAGTTTGAAAGGGCGTGTGATTGTATTCAATCTTTGTCACGCTCGGTCCGAAATATCGCTCCAACTCCTTCGACGGTCGAAGATTACCGAAACTGTCGAAATACATCACGCGGTTTCCCCTCTTTGCGTACGCCACCCAATGAGTACCGGGACCAGATGCATCGTCCAAATTTACAATACCGCTCTCGTTTCGTCGTATGGCGTCAATCGGTAATGAGTCACGCATGAAGACACCTCTAAAATACGGAATGCGCATACGCTTTGCCAGTTGTTGCAGTTGTACGTTGGTAGTTGCACCCGTGGGCATATTTAACGTCTGTTTGACGTTTTTTTTTTCCTTTTTTCTTCTTCGATGTCACTTCCTGCCCGCGTTTGTATGGAGCGAGATAAAGTCCACGACCTTCCATGGCGCGACTGTGGCGTCGCATCTCTTCTAACTGACGCAACGCGGCTTTGATATCGTTCACGGCTTTTGCCACTCCCGCCGCCCCGCCGGCGCCGGCCAGAGAACCGAGAACTCCCAGAAACGGTAGAATCGGTAATACATCGTTTCGTTTCGCTGCTGGAAGTATCCGTTTTTTCGATGCTTTTTTATTCTTCTTCTTCACGGTTTTCAAACCCATTCCTAACTTTTGCTTGACATTTATTGTCGCCCAGACGGCTGTAGCGGCAGCTCTCTCTCCGAGAGCTGAATCTTTCGCGATGACACGTTCTAGCGCTCTTTTGGCGAGTATCTTGTCCGCCGTGTGTCTGTCGATGAGATCGTTGCTACGCGAATACGCTATATCGTGTTCGCGACACGCATCGTCTAATGGATTAATACCTTGATCACCTCTGGCTAATCGTTCTTCCAGCCGAGTGCCTGGACCGCAAAACTGATAGCCTGGAATATGCAATTCGATTGGAAGTGTGTTTATCGCACGGTTTAACAGGCCTCCGCCTATTTTTGTTGGCATTCGTAGCAATTCTTTATCAATGGTGCGGGACCGTCAATGTGCGTTCGATGCCACGGTTGATTGTAATGTTCGTAACAGCGACGATAGGTCTGAACCTCCAAATCCGCCTTTATATGTTCCGGAAGCTTATCCCAGACGTAATGAATGTGATCACCGCAAATTTGCAACAGAACAGCTTTGGGCACAAATTGCAACTGTTCGGCGCTCAAATCGCAAATATTGGATGGTCTTGATAACAGGACAAACATTTTTGCTACTGAGCGACTCGCGGTTCCGCGCACCTATAAATAGGCGTCCGATCCAGCTCTCCAGTCGGCAGTGTGAACATGAAATTTGTGCGACAACCGTTGGCGATAAGCGTGACGAATTACGACGACAGATCACGGTCGACGGGGGGCAATGCGGAGAAGCGTAGGCACGGTACGGTGCTACCGACTACTATACGCGCGATCATTTGCGGTTCCTCGAATTGCGGTAAAACCAACGTTCTGATAAGTTTGCTGGAAAGTCCGCACGGTGTACGTTTCGAGAACGTGTACGTGTATTCAAAGTCGCTACAGCAGCCGAAATATCGGTATCTAGAGAATTTATTAACGTCGATCGATGGAATCGGTTACTTCACGTTCTCTAACAACAGTGACGTCATTCCGCCGAGCAATGCGTATCCAAACTCAATCTTTGTCTTCGATGACGTGGCATGTGACAAGCAAAACGCGGTGAGAGAGTACTTTTCAATGGGCAGGCACTCGAACGTCGATTGTTTTTATTTCTGTCAGACGTACGCGAGAATACCTAAACATCTGATACGCGACAACGCGAACCTGCTGATCCTGTTCAAACAGGATGGCACCAATCTGAAACACGTGTAAAACGATCACGTGAATACCAACATGTTGTACGATGAATTTTGCGCGTTATATCGCGAATGTTGGCAGCACGATTACGGATTTGTAGTGATAGACAAGGACAGCTCGCTTAACAATGGTCGATACAGAAAAGGATTTAACGTGTTCGCGATACCGCAGAAACGGTCAGTCGTTGTCGGTACCTCGTCGAGGTAAAACGTTGGAGAGGTCAACTCTTTACGTATTTCCGCGATAACCACGATCGACATGAGCGATGATATTCATGAGCGCGAGAAGATTGCGAAAGAGATTGCGAAAACGAGCAAATCGATTTGCAAGAAACTTCGCGAGTTGAAGACCGATAAGATCGAGAAGGACATTGAGTTGGACACGCACTTTAAGCCTCTCATCGGGCTACTGCGAAAGATCGCTGAGAACTCGATCGCGGTGAAGAAAGAGGAGCCGGAGAGCGTCGCCGAGATCGACACGTTTTCCGAGGATGTGACGCCGAAAAAGAAGAAACGATTATACTTCTCGTCGGATCCGACGCCGCGTAAATCTGGTCAATCGAAAGCTTCACTGGATGTACCACCGATAACCTCTACACCGATAACCTTATCTCCACCGCTATCATCTCCACCATACGTAACGGCGAGAAAAGTGCAACCTACAATAAAGTTTGAATTACCCGAAAACGTGCCTGTTTTTGAACTCGTGGATGACTCGGAGCTCGCGACGTCCATTTGAAAGGAGTTGGAAACGCCGGAGGGTCGAGAAACGTTGCATAATACCTTTGGTCCATTAGGTAAAGAGTACATCGGGGCTCTTATGAGCGCCAAACCAAAGAGCGATATAGATACCGTGTACGGCATTTATCTCGGCAACGATGGAATGATGCTGAGTAATAAACGTTTCAAGGTGGACAACATGGATAACATGTATATCGGCGACGTACATTACATCGGCACACCTGGTATTTACGAGTTGATCTTTAAGAACAAGCCTGATAAAAACATCTACACGGAGGAGGACATGCAAAAGTACATGAATATACTGTTTGAGACGAGCACTCATAAATTCAATCACGATCCTCTCGGGCGAGTAAAGTCCCACAGGGGATACAATTACACAGATATAATCAAGAATTTGATACCGCCCGCATCCATGAAGAAAAAATCCGGAAAAGGATTATTCGCGCCTCGCGCGATGACGCTAACCAACAATAAAATCGACTACGTGCACTGGAACGATCCCAACGAGCTGGTGGATCGTCTACGATTGCTCGACGCTTCGCGCCACGCTGGCAACAATGCCCACGACAATGAGATCATGTCGATCATCGAGGAACTTCGCGAAGCCGGTCTTATTATAAATTGAATCACGCGGCAGCGAGCTGTTCAATCAACGTTGAAATGCCGATCAACAAATTTGGGGTATTCGAGCAGATCAGAGACGTGCCGAACGCCGTTTCGCACCATTAGTCGAGCGGATTCGTGAGACATTACGTGCGCAATAACGCTCTATGTCTCATCGCTACGGATTTTGACGCAAAGTCGCGCAAGAGTCGTAAAGTGGCGCAACCGGAGGCTGATACCGACGCCGTCAACAAACTATACGTGGATTATTACATTCAAAAGTTAAGCAATCAACTGAGAACGTCAGACGAGAAGCTGACTGCGTACGAGAAGGACGTGCAAGCGTTACGGATTGCGATAAACGAGCTTCGGCATTCGATTACCGCTGAACCAGAAACGACAACGGACAACAATGGACAAACGGACCAAGATCGGCTACGAACGACTAACAAGTGGCAACGAACGGCAAAAAAACGATTCAGGAACGGCTATCGGAGGGCTGTCGAGCGACTAAAGAACAGCTATCGAGCAGCTATCAAGCGGCTAACGAACGGCTCAAGAACGGCTAACAAATAGCTATTAACGGTCAGCGGACGACAAAGAACGGCTATTGAAGGACAATAAACAGAAATAAACGGCTATTGAATATTGAATGATTGAAAAAAGTTGGAGATATATATCATAATTTCTTTGCATATATTATTATTATTATTACGCGCCGACCAATCGTATCGCTAAAAACATGACATTGTCGAAATCCGATGGACGTAAAAATATCGAGAAGCAACGACTCGTCGAGGAAGTGCATGTTCCGGCGAGAAAAAATTTTCCACGAAGACACGTCATAGTGCGAGGGTACGACGACCTGTGGCAGGCTGACATCGTCGAGATGCGTCCGTACTCACGTTTCAACAAAGGCTTCCACTATATACTTACCGTCATCAATGTGTTGAGCAAGTACGCGTGGGCCGTGCCACTCAAGAGTAAAGGCGGAAGCGAGACAGCCGACGCTATCGTTAAGATAATTCGAGACAGCGAGAGGTGCCCCAGAAACTTGCAAACCGATATGGGGAAGGAATTTTACAACGCCGACGTACAACGATTCATAAAGAAACACGATATCAATCATTATTCCACATATTCGGTGATGAAGGCATCAGTCGTGGAGCGATTTAATCGCACGTTAAAGAACGACATGTGGAAGATGTTTACGCTCAACGGAAATTACAAGTGGGTCGACATGCTGCCACGTCTCGTCACGGATTACAACGCGCGCAAGCATTGAACGATCGGTATGCGACCCGTCGACGTTACTCCCGCGATCGCTGAAAAACTCCTGGGTACGGTGCACAGCGCGATAAAGATTGCGGGTCCGGCAAAGTTCAAAGCAGGTGACCCGGTACGCGTTAGCAAATACAAGACAATTTTCGAAAAGGGTTACACGCCGAATTGGACCACTGAGGTGTTTAAGATCGTTAAAGTGCAGCGTACTAATCCCGTAACCTATCTACTCGAGGACTAACGTGGAAAATCTATCGCTGGAGCGTTCTACGAGCACGAGTTGCATCGTGCAACTTACCCGGACGTGTATCTCGTGGAGAAAATACTTCGCAGGAGGGGCGATGAGGTTTACGTGAAATGGCTGGGATTCGATGGATCGCACAACTCT
>JASTWQ010000628.1:0-98847 GCA_035220615.1 Leptothorax acervorum | reverse complement strand
TTGATGATGAATGTATAATATGTAATGTACGTGTTAAAATATTATAGTAAAACATTAGGGGATTATAGTAAACATAAAGCTAATTTGAAGTATAAGAGTTTCAGAAATAAAATATTAGGTACTTTTTAAATAAATAAAAAATAAAATAAATAAAAATATAACATGTAATTGTGATGAGAAATCCGATTTACGATATACACTTAATTATTAATGAAAAGATTTCTATTCAGTGATAATAATTAACTAAAGTAAAAAGAGTAATATATAACCGCAATATTAATTTTCTAATCGTAATTATATCTGTTAATAATTATTAAGTACCTATATTTACTTGAATAATGACTAATATAACTACGCATGAATTCGCAATATTACGAGTGTCGGATCAATATTAACAAGCGCATATGTGAACATCGTTAAAAATATTTTTCTTGCGTGACTTTGTGAGCATACATTGGTATCATCACGCATAAAATTCATCAGTACTGAGTTAAAAACTTTAATCTTAAAATTATTTCATTATATATATATATTTTAATTTCCATGGTATGAAACTTTTTATGACATACTTTATCTGTTTTATTTTGAAATAATGTTATATATATATGTATATGTAATATTTCTTAGAATGCAAATTGTCATAAAAAAGAAGAGAGAAAAACAATCGATTTATATATTCGATTGTTGCTTAATCTTAACACACATGTTGACAATCGCTAAATAGAATTTTATATTAAAATACTTTTTACATTCATATGGCATTAGTAAATTAGATTATTCAGTCTCCGCTTACTATAGTTCTGTTGTTAAATGATTCTTTTGAACGTAAGCAACATTTCCACATACTATATAGGCGGTTTTCTGAAAGTTATTAATCTTCAAAAGAATGATCATGTACTGCTTACCGATGTTTATTCGTCGCGTGATGCCATGGGTGCCTGTTGCTAGTACTAATAAAACTAATGCAATCGAAAACAGACGCTGTCGTGTGTGTGGCCGCGGATCCATTTTAATTAATAATCTGTAAAACAAAGTGGTGAATTTACTCGGCGCGAGATACATGTTGCGTGTATATTAATTAAAATATAATATATTTATACAACGCGATGTCAAATATTCGTGCGTATCTGTACGCCACGCGGTTTCGTACTGCAATACTGTAAAGAATTAACGTATAAAAGCTAGAAATGTATAGGATGGATTAGTTTCGGATTACTTATCGCATGCAGGTAATTCCTGTTTTTTTTTTCGTTGGATGGTACACATTAATTCTTTGTTTTTTTTTAGCTTTCTTAAGCTTTAGCAATTGTCAATAGTTTTTTCTTTTTGTCTACATAACACTATACCTACACTTTATCGATATTGACATCGGACAGCAAAATAGACATAGTAGATATTAAATGTAGATTTTAATTAAGATTTGTTTTTTCCTAAATAGCTCATTTATAACTATTTAATAATTTAATTTTAATCTAGAATTTTTGAAAATATATGATTGATCGTGATTTAATTAAAAATTGTTATATTATAAACTTTAACGGATTAAAACATTTTGACATAAAAATCGAAGATATATTATTCTATACTACAGAACTATATTACTGTCTTATATAGGTATATACTAATTCTATTAGTTTTACCTCAATGTTTATGTATCAATAACTGTATTCTCTCATCGTTTCGATGTAGTGCTCTTTTAATTGGTATAAACTAAGATCTTTGTCCGATAGAAACTTCTCGAAATTTCGACGAAATAGTAGAGGAAAAACCAATGGATCAAGAAACTGCATTCGAAGTTTCGTGTTCGATGTTGTCCTACCATACACTGATCTAAATTTGGATCGGAACCGTCCTATATACGTTTGGCTTCGTCCGTTCTGAGAACCGTGTCGTAGCGACTACTCCGCAAAATCTTCCAGTAACGATACACTATATTTTCAATATTAAAAAGAATATGTTTAAGAGGAAATTTATTATATTAAAATACAGATATTCACACATACACACACACACACACATGCCAGGCATTTTATTTATTTAATCAAATAAATTAATAAGGGCATCTTTTTTGTTGTAATCTAATAAGTTGGAAAAAAATTAAATTGCAATGAATGCAAACAATTTATTTTTTCTATTATTTCTATTTAAAACCAATTTTTTTATTGCAAAACATTTCACCAATTTGTGATTCCAATATCTCTGATTTTATTAATAATGTAATTAAAAAAAGATTGTTGTTCATATAGCAAGTAAATTAGTGAACATAAGGAAACAAATAAATAAATTAATAAAGGCAAAAATAACAAAAATTACAAAAATTATGTTTTAGTTTATATGGCTATAGCGTACAAAAAAACTTAAGTAGTATAAGTTGAAGTTTTACTCTTTACTGCGATCTTTTAGTGCGATTACATCGGATTATAATGATAAAGTAAAGGAATTATTTTCCTTGCATTGCATACATCGAAATAGATTAATCTCTTTCGCGTATCACTACTCACATTTGATAGAATAAATCAGTAAGATATCGCGTTTTTAAAATCAAAAGCTATTCAGATTTTTAAAAAGTTTTTGGATGTATGCTAACAATATGAAATGCTTGAAAATATGTCGTTTAATTGTAGAAATAAAAATTAATGTTCAAGAAAAAGTTGTTCTTGTCAATTATCAAGCATGCCTTCGGTGAGGCTTTCTTGATCGACTCGGTTGAAGTCTGATGGATATCTACAGTCGATGAAGCAAATTCCATTTCTGCTTGTCGGCGAACTGTACGTGTGCGAAAAGATTTTGCAAGGTGGCACCGTTAACATTTTAAAATAATATATTACAAGAAAGAGTTGGCCTTCCATTATCATAATTAAAAAATATATTACAAGCTACAGGGATGATCGATCTACACAATCATTTAGGTTTACTCGACGATCTTCATATACATTATACTATAGTCGTGAGTAACAGCCTTGGCCAAAATTATTAAGCATCCTCGTAATCATTACGCTATACCCGCTGTACTGAATCTAATACTATAAGGGAAAGACTTTTATTGTTTAAAAGTTGTTTATTAGAGTGTTCATTATATTATAAACGCGTTTATATGTTTATTTTTTTATTTCTTTCAAAACTAAATGTTATTTTGAAAAAACTTTATTTTAATAGAGTGCCTAATAATTTTGGCCAAGGCTGCATACATACGATTCTTATTGTTAAAATCTCGAAATAGATCTGATGGGAAAGTTGAATTATAAGAATCTTAATGTACGGTGGTTGCAGTTCCACACATCTCTAACCAGCGATATATTCTTTATTATTCTTACAGTCTTGCTCCCGTAGCAACTAAAAACTACTCTTACAGAGGATGTCTTACACATACTCCAATTTAAAGACTGAACAATTCTGAATATTAATATAACCAAAAAATGGTTGAAAAATGTAGAAACAGAAGATAATGTGAGAAAAGAAGAGAAACTAGAACAGTTAGCCCTATAAGACCTATATAATTTTTTGTTCAGCGTAAAAAATACTATCAGAAACCATCGTCAAATCAAGGGGCCCCGGAAATCGTAATATCCCCCATTTTTACATTTTATCTACAATAAATGTTATAAACTAAAGATTAAATTAATTACAGTACAATCTCGCTAATCCAGCACTATTAAAAACCAGGTTGTGTTGGATTAATAGATTTGTCGGATTACTAGAATGTAAGGAATATTATAGGAGGTAAATAAAATATATATAATTATAGGCATTTTAAAACTGTTCAGGGCACGTGTTACGGAACTTTCGGAATAGATTCCGATCAAAATTGTTTAGTTATTTTCTAGATTTCTATTGTGTTTTTTAGGGAAAACGTAATAATTCCGATTAAAATCCGAAAAGTTTCATAATACGTGCTCTGAATTTACAGCAACCAAAATAAAACTAGAAAAGCGGCGATGTATTTTCGCGGAAACGTGGTGTGTCAGCGACGGTCTAACAATCACTAATGAATAGATAAACAATACATGCAAGCGTTAAACCTGTTCCCTTGCCACTCGCCCAAGAGACCGCTGCAGCCCGCGATAGTGTCGGATTATTGAACGTGCCGGATTATCGAAGTGCCGGATTAGCGAGATTGTATTCGCTATAGTTAATTTGTGTTTACATAATCTATCTCATAATCTTTTATTTAAAGTATATTTTTAAGAAATATTTTTTCTATTATAAATGTCTTTATTCCAAATAATATTTTGCAGCATATCATAATTTCATGTGTAATGGATGTTTATCGATATATTGCGGTAAATTATTATTAATAAATTGTTATTTATTGTTATTTGCTTAACGAAAATTAGTACTTCTGAGTACTAAAAATTTTTGTTTTCTATATAATATATATAAAAGTTGACTGGAATGATTACACATTATTTTACAGATATTATTTGCAATATAAAATTTTATATTTATTTGTTTTCTATGCGAGAATGATTATTAAACTGAGATTGAGCGGTCTAAAGCGCTGCATTTAGATCGCGGTCTACTTTCATGATCTGAATTCGCCTTGTGATCAACTATTTTACTTATAAAGAGTTGATTAAAGTAATTATAGTCGTTGCTTACAATGAAAAAAATCACATTTTACATATTTATATGAACAAACTACAAATAAATTCTCTATAATTCTTCTAAGGAAGCTAAGCAAAATGAAATACATCTCTAGCGATATTTTCACGAAACAATATGCACTGCATCACTTGGGCCAACCCTTCGATTGTCAGCCGTGCATACAAACGTCGCAGGGTATACAAATGTATTGTATGTAGGGTGTACCACACTTGTCTTCGGTAGCTAAGCAAGCACGACGACGTCGTTGGACGCCGACGTCGTCGAGCGGAACGATGTTCGCGGTTGTGGGCAGGGGATACCGTTGGTGTCGCCTGTCCACGGACGGATTCCTGCTAGCTCCTCGACGATGGAGAGGAGATACATTATACGTGGACTTTAAACGGCAACCGTACGAGTGGGCAATTGGACAGTCGGGTAGAGTGAGCAAACGAGCGGCATCATTCAGCGCGCATTAAGCAGCTCGAATAATGCGGGCCGATATAATCTGAACTCCATAAGATTCGCCTTCCTATACGTACCTATATTTATACGCCATGTTCTGTTATTTATGCGCGAGTGGATTGAAGACGAAAACGGCGAGGTCTTATAAACGAAGCCGAGGCTTCTTAAACGAATGCCGGAGAAAGAATTCGCGCCATGTTAGGGCATCCTGTTTTCTCGTTAATGGCTAACATATATTACTTTTTGCTTCTTATTACTGACAAGGACAAATGTGCAGGAAATGTTGAATTTTTTGTGAGGACCCGCACAATTCTTTACAATATATTTAATAACGATGCGTTTCGACGTACCGAGATGTAATGTAAAATAAGCGGAAGTGGAAGGATGAGATGATTACATGCGAATAGAACGATCTACAATAGAGAATTGATCTCTCCAAATAAGGAAAACCATATAACAGTAGTTTACCGCTGAAAATAGAAAACCAATGATTCTAACACTTATACGATAAATGTTAATACATATCGTAATACTGTATATACGTCGTAATCAGTTCATAATCTACTTCTACTTCTTAGATTGTGTGTGCAATTAAAGCTGACGCCGACGTTGATAGAGTAATTTTGTTTTTGCAATATCCGAAAAAATGCGGTACGTCATTATCGTACATTATACTTCGCGGCTTTACTGCGATACACAATTTAATCATGCACTTCCTAGATCGTGCGGGCGTCCGCATCGTAAATAATTATCGCAATAAATAGCCTCTTCCACATATCACTGCTTTTTATTAGGGAAGAGTAGGGGGGGGATTTTAATATTTACGATTTTATATTGATTTACTATATGGCGGCTGGGTTGCAACGCGCGCGAAGTTAGCACTGCAAGCTCTACGATAGCGGAAATTGTTAATTCTTATTACCGACCGGCCGCATATTAGCATTGATTACAGTAGTTTCAGTAATAACTGAGCTTAGAGATAGAAGCACCAACGAACACACACGGCCGATGCGATGCGCCGTATCTACGAGCGATATTTAAATCAAAAATTGAAAACCTTTATTCTCTTGTAACGGTACGCGTCATTTTCCATCGCGATATAATATACCAAAGATATAAAAATATAATAATAAAAATAAATAAAGATGTAATACACCGAAGATATAAAAATCGAGGAAAACCAGTTCCGCTAAACAATAGTTTAGTCTGCGAGTGGCAAAAAGTCCGTAGATGAAAAACGGGGCAAGAAGTGATGGAGAGTAGAGTGTTATATCACGAGGGAGCAAACGCGCGAATCATGAATCGAAAAGGAGAGAAAAATCTATGAAGAAGGAAACGCCAGCAGATGCGAGAAAATGGCAAGGAACTGGACGGCAAGAAGGCCGCGCGAAAACGCTTATGTGGTGAATCGCAACGGCGAATCGCGACGTTTCATGGTGAATTCATCCGTTGAGATTGAATCTCGCCGCGATTCCAGGTTCGTCTTACTTCGTTCGATTTCTTATTCGCTCGTGATCATCGTCGTTCCACTTCCACTTATTTCACGTTACATCTCGGTACATCGAAACGCGTCGTCGCTCTAGCAATCGACACCCTTCGATAGGAAAATATTTTCAACAAAAAACGTTAGGTATGTTGTGAGAATGAGAAAGACGGGATCGCGCGTCGAATCGGGGTCGTGAGACCGAGATACTGCACGCATATCCGAACATCAATTTTTTAAATATGGCAATCCGTTTCGCCAGATAGAATTTTAATTCTCAAATCAGCGTCATTTCACGCAACAAAATCAAATCAGGCATTTAACTGGAATCTTACTTAGGCAAGCGAGTTCGCGAAACGTGATAGATTGCATCTTGATTGTATATCTGACATACTTGTACAAGAAGATTAGCCGCCATTGATGTCTGACAGATGGCTTTTTTCATCTTTCGTCGCATTTATTGATGCTTTTGCGAATGTCATGGTGTTCACGCATACTGTAATAAAATATCCACACGGCATTGCTTAGTGCGTATACAAAAGTCGTTTTGTAGGTAGCAACATCTGCGTTCTAGATAAGCTCAACCGCTGGACGGTTCGTTTAAACGAGGCACAAAGTATCGGGACAACGTGAGCTCGTAACAATTTATGGTGGTCATTTTATTTATGCCCTGTCATTTATTGGCGTGTGAATTTGTGAATTCTAAAGTAGCGCTGGAAATTTCAAAAGTTATGTGCGACAGTTGGTTTTTAGATGCATGCTCCGTTTGCCTAATATTCGACGACATCCTGAATTCCTACTTACCCGAGTTCTCTCGTTTCTTACCGCACATTTTGCCTCACATCGATGTTACACGCTTATTAATATCTAGGATACGATATACGAAATCAGGCGGTGTTATTTAATCGAATAATTTGATGGATACATTCTATTATGACACCGCATCGATTTATGTTTTAGCCTGGAAATGTTATTTATCGACGCGCTGCGTTTGTGCGGAGCGGCCCCGTTTTCATCCTCGTTTTACGCAGGCCGCAAGGATGTGCTCTCCTCGTGTCAAGGTAACTGTACCGCGGTATCGCAATCGTTCCACATAACGACGCGGCCGCGCGGCCGTGCGATCGGTGCCTCGATAGATCCTTGCTGATCGTTTTGTCCCGCGGTGAAGGCCGCGATTACGAGGATTAGGTGCATCGACGCTCGGTGATCGCTATGCTCGCTGCTCGCATATTTGCCGGCGATAGCACCGATTTCGAACCAACAGGATAAGAATGTTATAGCCTGCCAGATAAGAGCACCACGCCGGAGTCAGGTCGTTTGTAAGTCTTCTCGCAGATCCCGAGCACTTTGCTTATGGTGGATAAAAGTAGTCTGGTCAGAAGTAACATGATAAAGTGACCCTTATCTCGTAGGACAAAATAAATCGAAGTAGCGAAATATACGATTATACGGCCACGAATTATCGCGCGAGTTATGTAATCGCGCCCTGGTACATATTATTCAATTGATCGGGTATAACGCGCGCTTAAGCTGATCTCCCGTGCAATAAATAAGACAAAACATTGCCGCGCACGATTCCAGCTGCAAGCGAGCGTTAGATCGCTGTTTAGTCGATTTATCTCGGAACGTTATTTAGTATTGTACCGTTTTAATGGCAGTTGCACTTGTAGCGCGTTAGTTGCGATTTCACGTGAGAGAGCTAGGCGTTTACGATTTATCTCATTACGGCGCGCACAATATTTGTGCCATAAAAGTCTTTTAAATTAAATAGAAATTCTGAGGCATTTTATTCAGGCCCATTATCCTGGCTTGATCATTCTTTTTTTAAGAAAAAGCTAATTAAAAATTTTACACTAGATTAGTTTTTTTTCTGTGTAATAATTCTCTATTTAACGGAAGATTTAGCACAATTTATATATACCTATGTAACTAAATAGAGGAATCAAACTCAATTATACGCGTTAACTTATTGCTGCTGAGAGTGTAATATGCTCCCGAGTTTATACGTATAATTGCGATTTAGCTAATTAGTTCTTACTCAAGATATAATGTCACGCTTCATGCAAATTGCCACTCTCGCTGAAATCTCTCTCGCCGGTGATGTTTCAAACGCTTTTTGCCAGCAGAGCGAGGAGTAAATTAGAACGACTCCGGTTGATCAACAAAACGTCTCGTTAGCAAAACTATATCGGGATACCGTCTTCGGTGTATCCCGGTTAAACCGTTAATGGCGCCTATAATAACGGTTACCATAAAGCGCACGTTCGACGTCTAATTCATGAATGGTCATGGGGGTCGTGCCTAATCACGTACTCGTCAGGAATCTATAACACGCTCCGTCGCGACTAACGTTCCACATGATTAATGACCGTTTAATTAGAACAGTGCGAGCGGGCAAATCGATCGCCTTTTCGATTATCTCTCACGCCGCGTGAATACGAAATGATGAATGACCGCGCCGTCTAATAAAGATAACACTATAAATATTTGGGCCAGTGTCACGCTTGGTCCTTTTGGATATTTAACCCTCCAGTGGGCGCGTGAAAATTTGAAACGTAAATTACACCCCACATTATTTATGCTATAAATATTAAACCAATTAATATTTTATGTATTCTGCCACTGAGAAAAAAAAGTTGTTAACTTGACTAAATATTTTCAACTGATTATTATTTTTTTAAATAAAATATTTATATGTATTTAAATTAAATACGACATATTAAATTTAACATGACGTGTAATTTGACTCAAATACTTAAATATTTCAATTAAAGAAATAATAATCAGTTGAAAATATTTAGTCAAGTTAATAACTTTCTTTTCTCAGTGTGTTTAATATTATTCATTGTTGCACATATATTAAAGTATATTAACATGTTGAAACTTTATTTTTAATGTTCTTTCGATAACTATCGGTTCTGTACTCGAAATAAGTTCAGAACATTTATTTTTTACCTGTTGTGAAGTGTGAAATACACCTTACGCACCTGCTGGAAGGTTCAGAACGATATTAATGCTTGTGTGAAATTTCTCAGCAAATTTATTGTAATCTTTCCATTTTTCAATGGCTCATTTCGATTGCTATAATCTTGATATGAATATCGCAGAAAATTCACTCACATTAAGTTGCCCTCATTACACACGGACGGTGACATTTTATCTGCTGCACGAAAGAAAGTCCCTCGACAGTCCCTGTCGAGACGCGATATTATAATATTAATATCATAATGTCCCTTTTGCCGGATGAGGACTACGTAATGATGGAGTAAATTTTTTCCACACCCATCAGACGAGCTTCCAATCGCTCGATATCGGTTAATTTTGCGCCGGAGGCGGGCGTATACATGTCGCATTACGATGATCGAAGGCGATTACGAAGGGTGCGTTGCTGCCGTTATCCGCGAGATTCGTCCCTTTTATCCGCCTCTTGTTACACGAGCGAATTACCCTGCGCGGTAAGGGGGCATCTTAATGGCGCACGTGTGGATGGCTTTAATGGTCGTGGCACGTCCCTAGCGATTTGAGACGGTTCGTATTTCCGTCGCTCTTGATTGCCAGTAAAATCATACGCGGAATAGGGCCACGTTTTAGGGCCGAATTATACAGTTTCGACGGGGAATCTAAAATAATGAGCGTTGTCTTCCTAATCGTCGATCAAAATGGACGGCCAAGTGATTCGCGACTTAATACTGGAAAAATCTTTTTTTGCTACAGCTACATAATTTCACGCTACCGTACTTCACATCAAAGAGATGTTAATAATACACAGAAAAAAAAGAATATTCTTGATTTGAAAATATCTTTAGTTTCAACGTGGAAATCTTGAAATAAGATATTGCGTTAAACGAAGAAAACTTGTTTAAATGAAGCATTTATATAGTTCAACCAAGAAAAAAATGTTGAAATAAAGAGTTGAAATTCTTATATAAGAGGATTATAGTGATCTTGCTTATATACGAAACAACTATAATCTTCTTATAAGATTTTCAACTTTTTATTTCAATATTTTTTTCTTGGTTGAACTATATATACCTATAAATGCTTCATTCAAGCAAGTTTTCTTCGTTTAATATAATCGTTTAATATATAATAACGCAATATAATCTTATTTCAAGATTTCCACGTTGAAACTAAAGATATTTTAGAAATCAAGAATTTATTCTTTTTTTTCTATGCAGTAATGTGCGCGATGCTATGTAATATTCGTTTTTTTCTTGTATCAATATGAGGTAAATTAAAATGCAAGATCCTGTCGCGGATGCACGACGCGCACGAGCGAGATTAATCGTCGGTAAAAATCAATCGTCGTGCTCGGAAAAGAGCGCGGTAGAAACGGATTTATGACGTAAGTAAGCGTTCATTAACATTATCGCGCGTGCTTTCGCCTCGGTGTAACTCTGATCCGCGACCGGACCGTGTCCCGGGCTCGATCTCCGTCGGCGATTAGTCAAGAAGGACTCGCGCGCGCACACGGCAGTGCTTTCGCGGATGCGTGCTGGGCCAGTACACGCTTCTACACGCGCGTTGTACACGCTCGTGAATATCCCCGGTGCTCCGTACTCGAGAAACACGCGCGAGAGAGAAGAGGGTCGGCGCTGAGAAGGTCCACAGGGTTGCATCCTATTCGTTAGAACGAGTTTATGTCCGATGCTTGAATTAAATTATTACGCTCTCACGCGACCCAGCGAAGGATACAAAGGGAGGTTACGGCGCAGGACCCGCGGAAAGTTATGCGCGCACCTAGAGCCCCGAGTAAGAGACCGGCTTAATGGACAGGTGCATAATTTCATGTAGATTCTTTATTTCCGCCGCGCGCACGGTGGTCTGCCGCGCGGATTCGACTTCCTCTCTGCCGGGAAGGAGAGAGAGAGAGAGAGAGAGAGAAAGAGAGAGAGCGACATAGAGAGAGAAAAAGATAGATCTTTGATTTCAAATTAAATTACCGCCAGCCCCGCGGCGATTTGCAAACACATATTCGATGGATGTTTCTCGCATATGCGTGTACATACGTGCTATGCTGGCACTGGCACGTACTTAGGACTCTGGCGCGGGAATATTCGCGACGATGGTAATTTCAACGTTGCGAGTCGACGTCGAATGAATTAGAGACGACGACTGAAAATCCCGCGCATGTACCTACTCTTCTGTGAGCGCACTCTCCTCACCCCTCGGCGGCTTTTCTGCCCCGAGGTGTTAATTACGGGCGTGACGGCCACCCGCCTGTTTAATGCAAGTCTCGTTGCACACGGGCGCGTTAATTTTTGTTCATCGCCGCTTTGCTTTACAATATGGGAAGATGGCATTTTCTCTCAAAGCGTCCATTATACGCGTTCGTAGATTATTAGCGAGCGCGGGCAGAGCATTATTAGCCGGCTATCTGCTCGAGCATCTATGCCGCACGAACGTCTTCAGCGGGACCTGTCAATTACACAGATTTATGATCTCTCCTCCTCCCACTCGTCTCGTCTCGCTCGCTCTTGTCGTGGCCCTGCCCGACCTCGTGCGCCATCCTCTGCGCGTTCCTGGCGCATTCTCCGCGCCGAACGCACCACACGCTCATTAATACGCCGCGCCGGCCGTGGGTTTCGCGTATATCCGCCTGAAATAGCAAATAATTTTTGATCGATGATCGCCTTTAATTGCGACCGACTTAATTACAGATAAATACCTGCGCGTCGATTTATCCCGGCGCTTTTGCGTTTCACGCGCCTATCAATCCCTGCAGCATCCTGATTAACCCTCGGAGATCCCACGACGCTATACGGCACCGTTTCGCAGCGTGAACTTTGCCCGTATCAATGCTTTTTTCCCTTTCCGCACGCACAATAGTACTGTTAGACTCTCGGCTCGCGCGGGGCAATATTCATTCACCGATTTCCTAACGTTCATTGCTTCCTGTTCACGTTGCACGATTTAACCCTTCTCCCACATTCGCTGGATATAATCGTGCAGGCTTCTTCGCCGAGGACGAGGTTGATAAATTTTTTTTTTTCTAAGCTCAGCTGTAATTCTGAAAGGGTTAATTACGCGTGTCACGTAGAGTTGGGAAGTTAATCAATTAATTAATGTCCTAATAGACCATGCTGTGCATTCATCGCGGCATGATCGACGCGCGCGTTTAGCAAACGAGCGTAACGTTACCTGCGGGCGATGATAATTAGTGCTTCCCTCTTTTCTCTCTATCGATCTCTAGCCAGATATAACCAGAACAGATAGGAGCTATACGCCGCGAGGTGTAAGGGCACCCGATATTTTTTCGCGTATTCTCGCGATCGGACGTAATCGGAGACGGATGAATACAGACGCTAGCTGTCGATGAGATGCGCCCGCAAATAAAATCGCGATTCGCGCATACTTCCCAGATCTCGGGTGATCGCGGGTCAGCGATCATCTTGCTAGGATTAACCCGCACGTAGGGCCCGTCATAGACCGCGCGTCTCGTACCCACGATCGTAACTGTACTCGGGTTGGCAGCGATACGGCGATTTGCATAAGTACGTTTGCATAAGAGTGGCGTGTACGATGCGTACACCGAGATTACGGTAATTAACGGAATCGCCGAATCCCGGCGATTAAACGTGTCTAATGAAGCGCGAGCCACTGTGTGCACCTTCTAACGCGAGTTCAATTAAGAGCCGCTGTGTGCGAGGGACAATTAATAATTCCTTTTGTGAAAACATCTCTTTTTACCGACTTGCCGCGCAAATTGCTT
Organism: Leptothorax acervorum; assembly: GCA_035220615.1. Classification (NCBI taxonomy): domain Eukaryota; kingdom Metazoa; phylum Arthropoda; class Insecta; order Hymenoptera; family Formicidae; genus Leptothorax; species Leptothorax acervorum. The sequence goes on along the minus strand of JASTWQ010000628.1, from coordinate 85,606 downwards.
TGATCGCGGCCGCGAAATAAGTTTTTATACGGAATTAATTTCCTTTGCTCTTATTCATTCGATCGTTAATCACTTTAGGCTTAATAGAGTCTCGCGTTGGTTGATTATAATCGCGTGTTTCTCGGCACTGAAATTGACGCTCGAAATGCAATAAAGTACGGCTGGCAACGCGACGGTTCGAAAGGCGCGAAAATAACGATGAATAAAGGTGATGAAACGGTTACATGCGTTCTCGCGATAGTCCCTCTCTGTAGAAGATCATACGAATCCGTTTCGTATTGATTTATATGTGCAGACTAACGAGCCGCTCTTTTCGAGGATAACAGTTCATTAATAATCGAATCGGCCGACGATATTGCACCGCGACGACGCTCCGTGTTCCGGTAGATCAGTTTAACGAGGGGACGCGCATCGAGAGAAAAAAAGGGGGAAAAAAGAGGACGAGTAGCACGGGTGTTGTCGATTTTTATCTACCGATGACAAATCGATAATACTCACGCCATCTTGCATTTAGACCGGTTCTGCGGGGCCGGGCAGACCTTTCCGTACCTTCGTAGTCCGCGCCTGCTTTTAATTAATCCCTCGTGCCACGATCGACCCGATGCGAACTTTGTAAAAAATGTCGAGCCGCAAAGGGAGACAGAAAGAGAGAGAGAGGGAGAGAGAAAGAGAAAGCGCATCTCTGATCGCGGTACCTCGCGAGGAAATGTCTGTTAGTTTTCATTTAAATGAGCAACCCGGGGAAGAGAGAAGGAAAGGAAGTCCATGATAGAACATCCAAGCGACTCCTGCATATCAAGGAATTCAATGATCACCCGTATTTTAATAATCGCGAACCGGTCGGTGGTCTTATCAAATTGATATTGCTGAAACTACGAAACTTCGTTAAGTAACCGTTTACGCCGCGTATACCGCGTGCGCGTTGGATTTTATTCCACGTAATTCCGGTATTAATGCGGAAAGCCGCCGGAGTTAAGTTACTAACTGAGTTCCCCATAAACCGCGGGTTTCACGAGCCAAGTTTGAGGAACCGTCCATTCGGCGTCGCGAATCTCCGTCGTTGTCCCAGTATGCAGAGCTTGCTCATCGTGATAGCCGTTTAGGAGTAGGTGACCTTAAAGGATGTCGGATCTTTCAGTCGGAATAACTGTATTGACGTTCTCGAAAGGCGTCCGAAGGCGAGGCTGCGTTCGTTAACAGGTGTTAGACGCCTCCGTGTCGCTGCAGTTATCTTTCCAACTGCACATATCCAAGCACAAATGTCTTGCCTTTAAGAGAAAGAGAGAGACGTGCGCGGATGACGTCGCGTTTTCTTTCCCTTTTAATTAGCCATTGCGCCACCTGGTTTTCATCGGATATCTAACTGCTTCACGCTCGGTTGGAGCTCAAATTGTTTATCTTGTCTTTAGGCGATGTTGCGTAACGCTGCTATCTTTATTGTTGGATATCCTAATTGCGGACAGTCCTGTCGGAGCCGAGACAAGATTATCCAAACTGAATAACATAATTTTTTTTCGGTACCTTATTAATTTTAATTGAGCAAACGGGACACGTGATTTTTGCTCGCCTACTAAATCCCAGGCTCTTCAACCGTATTTTGATTTATCGTATTTCTTGCGTCGCGACTTCAACTTTTCTTTCTCGGTCTTACGCGGCTCCCCGTCTACGTACAGAGCAGTCCGTCTAACGACGACGTGTCGGGCGTAAAAATGCATCCCTCCCTGTTTGCGAGCTTTATGGCGCTCATAGTTATAGTTCCGAGCGCGAGACCTTGTACGGTGAGTATGTAGGTACCTGCGCCGAGTTTTGTGGCCGGTCTTTACGCGGGTCTCCGGCGCGGTATATAGCGAGCACAAGAAGCCGGGAGACCACCGTGGAAAAAGGAGAAAACTCGGGGATGCGCCGGGGGATGATGTACCAACCGAGGGGACCGTAATCGCGAGAGTACGCGCCGCGCCGGCCAGCCTCCCGCCGCTCGTTTTACGACGCGATTTAATACCACGCTCCGCCGGCGCACGTCGATCCTGATTAATCGCGATACGTCAAAACGCCGTCAGCTGTTCGAGGACGGTAAAAGCGCCGCGCGTCTCGTATTTTACGTTTTCCCGACGTGCGTATAAACGTTTGCTCAAACGCGAACGTGTCTCGCAAGAAACCAAAGTAAAGCCTCCAACGCGATAAACTACATTCCGACGTGGACCTGATTTGCATTCGGTAATATATTAATTCGGATTAACGCGAAACGCGAGAAGTCCCCTACCGTTCGCAATTATCGTATCATATTTGTATTATGGCTTGACGTAACTACACTCATATAAGCAGTCACTTTGTACGCACTGATCGTGAAATGCGTATCCTCTTTATGGTATTAAAGTTTGTTGCGCGCGCATCGCGCGGCGTATTTTGCATAACGAAGAGCGCGCTCGGTGTAGTTTTGTTATAAGCCCGATATACCATTACGCCGCGAGGCAGGCGTGTTGCAAAGATAAACGGCTTAATATATTTTTTCCGCTCTCGGGGCTCGGGGCCCCTGAACTTGGCACGGCCGCATGCATTCCCATAGGCGATATGCGCATCCAGACTAGCATCCGCGTTTACCTGGCATTTACATACGTAGATAAACACGTACGTGGCGGCTGTGGCGCATGAGTGAGGTAGCCACAGCGAGTTGATCGGGGCCCGTTCCAACTGGAGCCGTGAGCGCGCTCTCCTCGTACCTACGAAGGTCTTCGCGAACGTAACGAACCCTTCTCGTCGACGTAACCGTCGGTGCATGTAAGAGAATTACCTGGAATGTAACCCGCGATGCAATTCGAATGTACATACGGTTGCAACGCGGACGAGAAGCATCAGCAACCTCTTGCCATAACGAGTACACATTCTCGTGAGATATCATCACTGAAGTTCTCCCGTAATTAATGCCGGCCGTGTAATATTCTAGCTAATAGAAATTTAATTCTTCCGAAATAAGAGCACGTTTTAAAGATGGAACGGGATTCATGTGGCAAGCGGCTCGATAATGAAACTCTCGGAAGCATTCGCCGCAACTTTTTACCCGGTACGTACCGCGCAGTGCAATTAGCGTTATCTCATCGCGATAATGTGCGAATGCAAATCACCGGAGATTTAATCAAGTGCGTTTCCGCGACGCGCCACGGCCGGCGTGTCTTTTGCACGCCGTCGCGTCGTCTGTAAAGGTGCGCCTACATCTATCGTAAATGATTATCGTAAGCTCCTTACGACGATCGCAATGCTCGTCGTGACAGTTATCGTAACCTCATCGATGAGTTGATTCAACTTGAACTCTGATGATTACAACGCTTGTCTAGCGTTACAACAGTAACCTAATCTGTCAGCCTTCTCGACGCGCGAAGAAAAGTGTGTTTATAGATATAAATTAACATATAGATATATTGTTTACGAGAGTTTCTTTGCTTACGACCACGATCGCAGCGTTACGATAGATGTAGGCGCACCTTAAAGGAGTCGGTATCGGAACTTCAGTTCGCAATATCTCGGGAAGACGCGATCGCGTGTGCGTGCCCGTCTTCACGGTCGCGTAACGACGTGTAGATCGGTTTTCCAATCACGCCGAAGGAAGACGCGCGTGCACGCGGATTGACGCGCGATCGCATAAAACTTGCGTAGTGTCGCGCGCGCGCGCGCTGAATACGCACCGTACCGCTTATCTTTCCGCGTAGCGGGTGGCTGGATCCGCGGAATGTTTCTCACGGAGATGCTATCGTCTCATCGAAACGCGCGCTGAGTGCCCCGTGCCATTAATGTTTCTTGCACGCTCTTAACAATACGATTAATATAAATCCGACGCGCTTCCTCATATTATACGCCACTTGTGCGGGTTGTATTACGCACGTGGCGTAAGAGCGGTCGCTACGCGTGTTCCATCGCGGAGAATACATTTTCTCGCTTGAACGTGGAAAGTTCAAAGCGCCGACCGTAAACTCTCGTGATGGATCAAGCAATTAACACCGCCTTGAGATCGGAAAAATTTAATTTACACTCCCTTGTCTCTTGTAAAGTCAACATTTACCAAATAGAACTTACCCATGAAATTACAATAATAAAGCGATAGTTTAGCTGAATCTAGGCTCGGCTTTAAAGGTATTTTTTTTTTTTCATTAGATTCAAGCGTAAAACGTCCGTTGTATTTTTACGTGTGTTTATGCACGTGCTACGGTCACTTTAATTCATGCATCGTTTATTGTGTATACTGCGGAATTTGCATACGCGGGCACACGCGTATTTATATTGCCCGTGTACGCCAATAATAAAGCCGCGGCCCGCGGAGTTTTATAATCCGAACACCCGACGCGTCGTGCCACCTGTTTCATATATCGTAGGCATAAATAACTGAACGCTAAAATGCACCGCACGTGAATGCACCGCTCGTAAAGAGCCTTATGGTTTACATAAAATGCAATATATATACATTTAAAATTACTAAATGCTTCCCGCAAGTGGACCGACCGCGCAGCCATGACGCGTGCACGCGTGTAAAGACATTCTTTTTCAAATTCACGCGTTTCGTATGCCGCCCGCTACCGGCCTACAGCGACGAGAGAATTCGACATCTGGAAAGCGTTTTTCATTGGGAAAAACTCGCAGCAACTGAGTGCAATTTTATTATTGTAATATAAAAATCAGTTCACATATTTTCAGTGTTTAATGTTCTACCGTGTTTAATTTGACAAATTTTTGCCAGTAGAACATTAAACACTGAAAATATATAAACTGATTTTTATATTACAACAATAAAATTGCACTCAGTGCTGCGAATTTTTTCCCAATGGAAAACGCTATGAGAGTCTTCAAGTCAGTTGTTTTTATTGATAGTCGCGACGCACATTTGCCGAGAGCACATTCGGGAAGCGTCGAGCTCAAACTTGACCCGCTAATGAATAATAAGAAACGGCCGGTAGCGTCGTTACATGCCGTTAAGTGCGGAATGGTAAAGGCTTAAAGTGAATGGCTGTAACTTAAGCGATGCGCACGCCGAGCCGCGCCGGTCTAAATGACTAAGCAGCCGGTGCGTACGGCGCTCTGAGGGATCGCCGTACATTCCAGCCTGCGCCACTTTTTTGCCGACTTTAATGGCTCCACTTAGGAGACTACTGAAAAGTATAGATATTTCCGGCGGCTCAGAACGTGACTACACGTTCTATTATCTCGATGCCGGCGGCACCTTGAAAGATTAGCGATTTCTAAACGACCTAATCAAACCGAAAATGGTCGCGCCAACGTAGATTGCAAATGTAAATTGTTTCGTGACATGTGTCATTATGACTAAAAACATTTTTTGGCTTAAAGCGTGTACATTACAATACGGTGTAGAATAATAATAACAAACTTCTCAAATTTAAGAAAATGCAAAAGATGATAAAAGGAGGGGCGATAATTTTATGATCAAATAAGTTACGTTATCTGGCGAACAGAATATTGTGTACAGGGATAGAATACGGGCGAAAAAAACTCGTAAAATCTTTTAAGACGTTCTCGACTAACTGTATCTAGTGTTTTGCGGAATAGCCATAGTAGAAGCGATATCTCATCTCGTAAATTTCGCACGCCACGTGTTTTCCGACAGTTTAGTAATCACCGAGATGAGTGGAGGCGATCATTAAATCGGAATGACGGCGATACGCGCGAAACAGAAAAAGTATTGACGGTACGTGACTATGAAATATCGTTACCTCTTAATTGAGTATAAAAGTGCAATGCACCCGTAAATTCAATTTGCAGCTTGCTTTCGCTCCGTCATTCATTACGTTGAAAATGGGAATGCCACTTTTTGAGTGATGGTGCGTATAGGATATCTTTATCAGATTCGCGAGTGAAAAATTGCGCGCGCGATAAACGATTCAATATCTGCAGAAAGCAATCCGTAACTTCCAGTATCATTATTTCAAAATAGAAGGGAGACGATTGAGGAAACTTAGGCTGACGATTACATTTACATGTAATGACACAGTATCCTCTATCGGAAGCAATAACTTCTTTCAATACCTATACGTTGAATGCAAATCAGATTGTTAATGAATTCCAATAATTGCTTATATGTATCGGTTACGTGTGAGAGAACAAAGTCAATTAAAGCTGCAACTTTAATTGGTTCAATTTATTAAATTGGATTTAATTCAATTGAATTCACGATCTGAAATTGATAGTAGACATCGTATAATATCGGTGAAAAGAGAACGATCACGAGACCGACATTAGAAATTAAGTGGAAATGAAAAGACTTGTCAGAGCTAAAATAACACGCTCCGTAAATTTCGAAAGAAACTAACAGTCTAAGCCGATCCACAATTTTGCACTTAGGAAGATACATTGCAGCTGTTGTATATCTGACAGCAACGAGATACAACCGAGTGCAATCTTGCTTCCTCTGCTTTACTATATTTTATTTTAATTGTTCGGCATCATGGCACGATATAATTGTCATACAATCCTGCTCACTCACGTTACCTTTCCACTCGACATCCATCTTGGGTGTATTAATATGCTAACATTGATAGATTCGTGTCCGCTGACATGAAATTACGCGGTCTCATCCTAGCCAGCAAAAAAGTTTTTTGCATTTCCGATGATGTCAGTCTATACCAACCAGAGAGTATATTAATACGTTGAAAGCCGTGTCGGTGACCAGCACTTGAACTTTCAATAGCTCCGGGCCAGTCACCGGACTGACCGGTGCTATCAAATTGTAAAAATACATAAAAATTGTAAAAAATAATGCTTGTAATTCTGTAAATATAATTAAATATAATTAATATTGAAGTAATAATCTGAAGTAATAAACGTACTGCGCGTATGATAATTTTATATAAATTAGTTATATGATATTTTATTGAAAAGTAAATCTAATAGTGAAAATTTCATTCTATCATCGCTGAAGAGTTAAACGAATTAGGTCCGGCGTTCATGTTAATAATGGATAAAGAGTGTCTTGTGAATTTTTGATATAATTGGTAAATCATTGTTATTGAACAGTTACACGTGTCAAATAATTCCTATTTCTACGTATTTTATACATTTTAACTGATTGTTTGATTTTCTTACGCTTTGCATAATTCATGCCGCTCGCATTAGCCATTCACTTCACAACCGACGTCCAAATATTTTACATTCTCCAAGAAGTTGCTGTCAGGCATGTAATAATTAATAGTGAATAAATCCCTATAATCGCGATGCGGTATTCCTTCGACTTGTCATGTCAGTCGTTAACAGTTAGTTCTTCGACATATTCCTCCCACTCTTCGTGAACGTGTCAAACATCTGTATAACACTTTGTACTCACGCGCGACCACTATATGTAGTATGTAGGTTTAGGTATGAGTGCTCATTAGTATGAGACTACTGCCGTGTTCGCACCGCGGAAGATAAAGCAAAGTTGAAACGCGGGGACAAAGAAGTGGAATGCTAGCTACGTGTCACAAGATAAAAATTAGAATACTCGCTCATGGGAAAGAGCCGTGCGACGTGAATTTCGCGCACGAACTGCCGAGAATTTTTGTAGAACGTCAGGTGCAGAAACACGACGTGTAACAGGTTCCACATTTTAATTACGTTTAGATTTTGGAATGGAATTTTAAATTAGATATAGCAAATAATTTATCAAGATAATATGGTTTAGGATTTTATGCAACTAAAAGAGTTAGAGTAATATTTTATATTTTTAAGGAAATTTTACAGAGAATTGAACATGCACATAGTAGGGTCTAAAAGTTTCCGATTCAAGGATATAAAATAGGTGTTAAAATAAAATAACCACTTTTATTTTTCAATATAATTATCTTTTATTTTAATCCAATTTTTTATGAATTAATTTTTCTATACCACTACAAACATTTTAAATTGTTGTTTTTAAATTAGTTTAACATTGCGGAGATCACTTCTTCATTACCTGTCCTATCATCACAGACCCGACTTAATAATTATATTTTATTTTCAAAATTGAAGTTTGAGTTGCGCGGAAAAAATTTACCAGTGATGACGAAGTGATCTCTGCAGTGTTGAACCACTTTAAAGACTATCATTTGGAATATTTTTTTATTGATAGAGATAAACTATAATTTACACATATCGTTCTATATAAAATTATATTAAAATAAATGTTATATTGACTAAATATTAATAAAATAAATATTATATAAAATTCTTTTCTTCGCCAGTATAGATTAACAAGAAGAATTATTTGACTAAACTGACGTTTAATATCGTGTATTACATTATTTCGACGTTTCGACACTAGTTTTGTGTTTAAGAGTTTACTAGAACAACGAAATCATGTTACATAAAAATAAATCGTACAAGGAACAAAGAGCGGAGAAGAAGAAAAAAAATATTATATTGGAAAAGAAAAATATAGTTGTTTCATTTTATCATCTTTTTCATATTCTAGGGTCAACAACTCTTGGTCGTGATATTTACTGTCAAAAATATTCAATTACAATTGCGAGATTGAATATAAATTACCAGTAGTTAATCGTGCGTTACGTCCAACGGCTCCGAGCCAAGCTACAAATTTTCATTATTATCTGTGTAGCAGGGAAGTCGTTATTATACCGCGAACGTGGGCGGCTTTTGTCTCCGCGTAATTTAACGCTTATTATCTAACTACCGTATTTAAAAAGCGTCTTCTCGCGTCATTACGGTAATGACGGCGAATTTTAACCTTTGCTCCCGACGAAATTGGTGAAGCCGGTGTTCCTTGAAACTTAAAACAACATCCGAACTCGAGCTACGTGACCCGTAATGGACCCGTAGCCGCGGGATGTCAGGGATCTACGGTATATTTTTGACGTTTCCGCATAGCTCGCATCTTAACATCGACAGGATAATGCGTCGTACTCATCCCGTGCAAATTCTATACGAGTATCCATTACATTTACCTATCTATATATTTCGTGTCACGCAAGATTAAAGTAATTAGTTTTTTGAAAACTTCTAAATATATATCAGGTGCGAGAGAACAGCACTTACAGTGTCGAGTTTTATTCATTGTGTTGATCATTATTGCTTTAAAAAAAGATTTTTGCGCTTAAGCAAAAATCTTAAAAGCGATTTCTCTGCCATTCGTATCTAAAAGGTGAGCGTTTATATCAGACATATTTTCATTGAGTATCGGAAGAATTCCCCGTAGGGAAGGCTCCGAGAGAATTCGAATTCTGCGCGATCGTTTGCAGTCGTCGCGAGGAAAGAGGAGCGAGGAATATCGTGTAAAGGGAGTCACGGAACCGTTGCGGCACGCAGCTGCCGGAATGTTTTACGAGATTTGCGGAATCTCGAGATTGCCTTGGAAAAGAACGCACCGTGTTCCGAACTGGCGTCGAGCGAGATAACTGTATACGCCTCCGAAACTCGAATAAATATGGGCCAGTATGGTTGCCAGCTGAGGAACGTGATTTTGCGGTACATTTTCCGGGTCTCCACACCTACGCCGTGTTTAAATTTTGTCATTATTCACGTCTAGGACCGGTCTTGACTTAACCGTACTCTGAGTGCTTCTCCTGCCTCTCCTTCTAGATTATAATGACAGCATTCAAATGGGTAGCGAAGGTTTAATTAACCCTGATTAGCGCTGGTAGAGGTTGGCGATGTTGCGGCTGTTATCTCGGTGTTTTAACACTTGTGGTACGCTACATTCTGTTATCGTTATAAATCGTGGCCAAGACTTCATTCGTCTTTCGTAATGTTAGCAATAAACTTTATTACGCAATTACACGTTGGGCAGACATTTTAGCCATCGCATACGATAGCATACTACTTGAAAATTTAAATAAGCATCTGAAACTCGCGCATAGAGATAATACTGATAAATGAGTTAAAAAGGGTTCTATTTTATATTACCACGTCATTTTCGGAAAATAAAATAAGGATTATTGATAAGATTTGTTTTTTTTATTACTAGAAAATAAAAATTGTACATACAAATTATATTATCTTTCTTTTGTGCAAGATAATTTTTGTTTTATTAAGATTCTTGATTTATTTTCTTAAAGGCACATAATTCAAGCCTCTCAAGATGTAAGAATTTGACATAACACGTCAAGGGAGTTCTGCAAAGCTGACAACTCAGTCTGAGAGAAGGTGGAGGTCTAGAAGAGGTATCAGATGTCGGCGCAGACCCCTTGAGGTGAGTATTAATTTAAATACATTATATCCTATACGGAAGAATATTATTTTCTTTTACTTGAATCGTTTATTTAGAAGAGAAGAATCAGAGAAAAAGATTTTTATTTGTAAAATCCTGTGAAAGCTTACACTTAATGAAAGAAGTATTTTTGAAAATTACTTAATCTAACTTAGTTAACCTTTTATTATCTATTTGAAGAACGAATATAGAATTGCGATCAATAATTATCTTTCCAAATATTTATTGTTTTTTATACCATGCTTTAATGTGAATCTTATAAGTATTTGTATAATGTTACATCAGTATATCAATGTAGTCGATGTGTTGCAGATAACTTTGCTGTTGTCCATTGGTCGGTGAGTGAGAAGCAAACTTTTTTATTGAGGTAATGGATCTATGACTATTATGTTAAATACATAGCAGATGTATTTCTATACGTATACGTATGGACTATTGAACTGCGACAAGAAATTATTACATAAATATTACATCTCATAGATCCGTTGCCTTTTAACATGGATAGATTAAAACAATAAAAATATGGATCTTACAATTAGTTTATCTCGGTTTGCATGCAATTTTTATCGATTTATATTTAAAGGTTAAAGCTTTTATTAACGTTGTTAAAGAAACGCTATTAATTGTCAAGTTGTGAAATTTAATGCAAAATTTTTAACATTTGAGAAATGTGATCGGAGTCTTTTCAAATTAGAACACAGTCTATACCTACACAATTTTTTCCGAGCTTGCATATATGTGTATTTTTGATTAAATATATTTTTTAATTCTAAATCGAGAAGTTGTGAATCATGCGTGTAAAGAAGAAACGCGAATTAATATTTTAATGCACGTTATTACAAATTTGTATTTAATAAATTTAATTAATAGGTGCAATTTTTTGCGACACGTTTTCATCAAAAGAGCGTAAAATCTTATCTTATCTACCGATAATATAGCCAGCAATAGAAGGAATCTTTCTCCTTTCTGACGATCTCTCTGGCTATAAGCTAAAATGAATGTGGCCAGGAACAACGAAATAGGTAGGTCCAAACTGGCCTGAAGAATAAAGATTGAGGATCGAAAATAAGTCCTAAGATGACCAAAAAGTATAATATATTGATGTGAAATAATAAATGTTTTTATTTTACATATTTGTGCCAATGTATGATATATAATAATCGCGATTTCCCATATCTCTCTTTAGACTTTTCGAGACATTAAGTTTCTTCATAATTAATGTTTCTATGTCTCGGGCAATCGCGGATAGGTAATCTTGTTGGACTACTGATATGTAGGCTCCATATAAATTTTAGACTTAGTGCAACGATAGTTTGTTTATTGAGATTAATTTAAAATATGGAAAAAAACATTTTACATGAATTTACTTGACAACAAATCAGTTGGTGTGCAGCTATGGCACTTGTTTTTGTGGCATACGCAACATAAGCAGCTTTATAATTGTGTTTACTGTCAGCGTGCTAACTTCATTAAATTGATCGATGATTAATAGGTTTATTTCGCGTTCTTAACTTATATCGACCACATCGACAACATCGTCATCGAGTTACTGAGCTAGCGAGAGTGGGTCGATTATCGGATTCTTCAACGTCGATCTCGTCGTACACTTTTAAGCCACCCATAATGATACATCATATAAAATACGCAGTTGATTGATTGGTATATTTTTTTGCTCTGTTGAAGGCCTCTCTCTCATTTAATATGGACTATCTATAAAATAATTTATACGTCATGCACCATGATTTATGTGCATGTATACCGTATATTAAGACTGCAACCATAACAAAATTCCGCGAGTCACTTGAGATATATATTTAAATATATCTCAAGTATGTACGAGGAGCGGACAAAGAGTTTGTGCACTGAATTTTTTTCTGCCGACGTGGCAACACTGTAGGCTTCTATGGTGGTTTGGCGTCTAGAGGGAAGCCTTACGAGTCATCAGTGCAAGTTTGGTCACAATCAAGTGCGTACGTATTTTTCTGTGCCAGTATTTGTGAACGCAGTTTTTTTGCGCGGTCGAAATGGAGCGAGATGTTTTTACCGAGCAAAGAACCAACATCAAATTTCTCGTGAAACTCGGTAAAAGTGAGCGGAAAATTCTTGAAATGTTAGAAACTGTGTACAGGGAGTCTGCCATGAAGCGTAGAACTGTGTACAAATGGGTGGACCGGTTTTAAAAACATCTCGCTCTATTTCGATAATATATATTATTTCGAAATAATATATAAAAAATAAAATACTTACCTCATGGTTGCTCCGCTGTTGCCCGATGCCTTCCAGGCCTCCTCCTCCTCTCAGATTTCCTTGTTGCACTTATACGCAATATTCACTCGCGAAATGATTAATTACGATCGCGCGACATTTTGCGTGGCACTCCGTACGCGGCGTGAAATATCGCGAAACACACGAAATTATTATCATGTCGTGCGACTTTCCGTCAAAACACAAGTCACTTAAGGACGTTCACTGGTTAATCGATTTTCTATGGATTTGCTTGAAATTTGCATCATATGCTATTAATAGTGTTATCTATATACACCTCAAGAACCGTGTCGGTACCAAAGTCGAGATATTCAATGTCAAAGTTACGAATTTTAATTTAATTTTATTATTAGTTTAAGAGAAAATCGCAAATAGGAAAAATTTGAAAATTTTACTATATGTTAATAAATGTGGTATCTACACGTCTGTACAACGTAAAAGTAATTGACCATTCCGAACGCGAGGTAATCGCTATCAAAATTGCATTTTTTCCATGTATTGGATACACAAAGCATATGGAAATCTCGTATTTTGAATTTTAATAATTAGAACGAATCTATAGAAAGTGATGAAAAACGGATATATATAAGTAGAAGGATACTTTAGGAATACTAATTAAAAAAACCCGAAATTATTGACCATTTAGATTTAGAAATTCAATAATAAATAGACCTCGATTTTCACGATTATTTGACGTAAAGAAGCGACTGGAGGAGAAAAATGACAGAATAGTCTTTTGTTCTGTGTGTGAGAGACAGAACTATCCAAAAGTTTTCAGCCTGTAACCGTAAATATTCGGATGTTTTCACGTCGATTTAGAGTATAAAATTTTGGCTACGATTATAAACGTGAACGTCCTTAAGCCGGCAGGCAATTTACTTGTCATTACTTTTAATTAAATTGACGACATAAAACGCGACGCGAAATCCGAGATACATCGAAATCCGAGCACTTGCGGTAAAGAAGTAGTTCTTAGTTCAGAATGAAACAATATTTTACAATCAGATCTTTACGCGAAATGAATTACGTGTCGTTCGAGCTGCGAAGTATGATAGTACGAATTACAGCAAAAACGGACACCAAAGCCGCGCACCAACCGACGTTATCCCGAAATATTATTAGTTCTTTATATGAAATTCACGCGGGATACTGGATAGTCTTTCTCATATTTCAAATCGATTATTAATGTAACAGATACATCGCGGCTTTTCCTATTAAATTATTTTTTTCCGATTGGTCGCGTATCACGTTACGCTTTCTCTCTCCTTCTTTTCCCGAAAATAAAAAACAGTTTACCTACATTAAAATCGACAGATAATTCGGCGCGCGATACGAAAACGAAATGCAATCGCGACAAAGTAGGTACCACGATTTACATTTGCATATTTTAGATGAGTTAATCTCGTGAAATGTCTACATCTACGTTGATAAAAAGCCGTCGCCTCTTAACGTGCAAATCGTTTCTCGTTACGCGTTGTAAAAATTTAATCGATTAATGTTACTTATTACTGATAAACGTGTACAAATTGATAGTATTTTATTCTGTCACTCATCGTGATCGTGTCTCGGAAAGTAATACCGCAAAAGTAATACGACGCACGGAGCGACTCTCGCTGCTGCCTGCCGGCTCGAAATTCGATGACCGAATGATAGCGCGGGTGAGCTGCGGCGCAACCCCCGGCACCCCCGCGCGCGCGACCTTGCGTAAACAACGTCGACCGTTGAAAGTTCGTTGTCCCAGCGAAATATAAAATATACAGGGTGTTCCAGAATACATGTAACAAACATCTAGGGTACGTAGAGGGTTCAAAGTAGACCAACATTCAAAGTAGAGAAACATTCGTTTCTATTGCATTGTGTTCTTAATTAATATATTGCGCACTATTTACTTCGCCCGGCTCTAACTGCCTGTTTTATTTATTCATTTACTCAAGAGAGTTTTTTTCAATTTTATATATAATTAAATATGTTCATACATGTTTATACATGTTTTTTTTCTCTTCTATAATGTCTGTTCGTGAATATTACAGGAAAAAGAATAAAAAGAAGAATTTAAAATTGATTAAAAAGATCATTTTTGCATTGAATTTTTTATAAAAAGTGAAGTTTGAAGTAAAATTCAATGCGAAAATAATTTTTTAAATTATTTTTAGATTCTTCTTTTTATTCTTTTTCCTATAATATATACGAACAGACATTATAAAAGAGAAAAAAAACATGTATAGAAATAATAATGTATGTAAATAAATGTATATAAATAAAACATCAATATACTTATTATACTCGTATATATACTTGTGTGTGTGTGTTTGTACATACACATATATAAATTTATAATTATATGTATAATAAAAATATATTAAATATATAAATAGACAGATAGAGATTCTGTTTGTCTCGGTTAAATAAAGCTCGATGAATAGAACTTCAATTCGCTAATGCCACTAAATTGGGATATTTTGACTTTGTATATGCATATGTTATAAAAAATATGCAATAGATTCTGTGGAGTATTACTGTTCACATTAATACTTTACTTTATCTCTTATTGTCTCGTACTCGTATTATGGTGCTATTACATTGTCCGTAGACAATTAACACAATTTTAAATCGTGTCTACTGCCACCTCAATACGATTATTAACGCAAGATCCGCTAAATTTCACATTAAGGTAGCTTTATTCTCTAAAGATATCGCGATTACAGCTCGTTCTTAACGAAACTGCCATTTGCATCAAAGCGATTCGTAATTAACGTTATGGAATAAACACGAGGTGGACGGACGTGCCGCGTGCTGCTAAAGATCGTCACCACGCTAACGCGCGCTCGGCGGGGAGTAATCATCACCATAATCCGAGCCGGTCCGCAAACATTACGGCATTTTCAGTGCGCGCCGGAGTGTCTCGTAAAATAAAACCGTGAGTTGCCGCGGGTTTACGATCCGCAGCACTTTAACGGGGCGCAATCTCCGGGATAAGGTGTCGCAATTTGACGATGAGCAATTATTTCGGAATCGCCAGACATTTTTCGTCGCGCCTACGTTCTTCGCCGCGCGAGTAGAATACCGCCGGGATCATCAAAGTGACAATTACTTCCAAATATAAATCTCATGTAACTTTATCGCCCGCGCTAAGACACATGCCGCTTACAATTTAGGTGACAGATATTACATCAGGTTTTTGAAAATCCATTAAAGTATTAGAATATTAAAATAAAAAAATTTGAATGGTACAAGAATTTATGTAAATTTCTTTGAAATAATTGCATATAACATGTGAAAAATTCAATGATCATTGGCTTGATAAATAAAGGCCCAATATTAAAGGAGTTAAAAGATTACTATTATTTTCGTATCAGTGATCGTCTTTATGATCGCTCGCGCATAGAGTCACGTTGCAAAATGCCGTCGATGCTAATAAGGTATGTGCATACATGACCTAAGACTCCATATGTTTTGTGGCGCCTTATGAAGCGCGGCGAAATGTCTGAGTGAACGACTATACGATGCTCGCGTACGTTAAACGTCATAATTAGTTTCAAGTAGGCAGGTACGACAGGGAAGAAACGTGCCTGCGTATATTACGTCAACTCGGCAATGGCTAACGGTAATAATCTGGAAGGTTACAACGGCGACCATGGACTTGCATGGACTCCAAGTCAAGTTCAAGATCCCAAGGTTTCGCTCGCGAAGGAACGGGAAGTTGATCGCGAGTCTCCAGCGTAGGCAGAGTGACCAAAATAAACCGGCCAGTGTCGAAACGACACGCGTTATATAATCGTGCGGTTAGGTATTTCGAGATCTGAGAGATCGACTCGCGGTACATCGGTCACGGACCCATTATTCTGAAAAGAGTATCGATCTTATGACGTAAGAACTGACTAGCTTAAACTACCCGGCATTGCCCGGGCTTCTTATATCTAGAATATGAGCTGTTTTTATCACAATATAATATTTTGAAACTAACTGGCATTTTTATTGCGATATTACATAATGTTTGTTTACATATATTTCGTTATACAATGCTTACTTATACAGGGTGTCCTTTCCGTTATATATGTAGCATAACGATTTCAATTTTACGTTCGATATATATTAGTAATCGAGGGAGAGCGTTTAACTGTCCTTTGCTGACAATTCAAATCAACGACAGTGATTGTGTAATAAATAGTCGGCAGAGGATTATAAATTATAGAAATATTTTCTAGGTTCTAGAATCTATCCATTCCGAGGCATTAGATTGTAATATATTATAATATAGATATCTATTAGTTCATTTGTAATATATTTTTATAAACTTTTAATCTTTAATGTCTTAATTTTTTCTTAATAACTGTAGAAATAAATAAATAAATAATCAGGTATTTCATGAGATTAAGTAACACAGAACACTTTACCGCTATATTAATTATCTTTCATTTTATTTACGTTTGTAATATAATTTTTACAAATCCATTGCCTCGACATTGAAATAAAACAATAACTCACTGGCCGATGCATAACAGCGGAGTTATAACGCTACGTTGATCTGTAACATATAAATATTTTTACATTAAAGCACAGTGTCCCAGATATTGATATTATCTTGGACACTGTGCTTTATTAATGTAAAAATATTTTAATGTTACAGATCAACGCAATGTTACAACTCCGCTGTTGCGCATCGGCTGGTGAGTTATTTTTTTATTTTAATGTCTTGTTTGCGTAAATAGAGGAGAGAAACGCCGTCAGGCCGTAACCTAAATCTAGCTTCTCTAGTTCGGAATAGGACACTCGTTCATATGAACATTTTTGCTCAAAATGACCGATACAATTTGGGAGTTTATAAGGAACATACAGACAGACAAACGTTCTATTTTATATATACATACGTATAAATAGTGTAATTTATTATAAAGATATTAAAGTAATTATGTTATAGTATCTAATATTAAAGTAAAATATATACCTATGCGTGCGATTTTCTAGAGATCAACGACCCAGCGAGGAACTCGCGCGTTTTGCAATGGTGACATAAGCGTATTTGTATGCGAGTCGAGTAGTAGTTCACGCTGTGAATGTCGCTAAACACTGTTATGTAGTGTGAATCATGCGTCTACTCTTACATATACGCTCTGTCACGATAAAATATTCAGATATTCAGGCCACCCACATTCTAAGTAAGGCGCTAACTGTTCAATGACATTTTTGATATGCTCATTGCCACCGTAAAATTAAAAAAAAAATGTCTGCCTTTCATTCCCGGAATGCAATAAAATGGATAGCGTAAAGATAATCTTCTTTTAATCGTACAATTTAACAATTTAAATAACGGAAGTTTTAAAATTATTAACTCTTTCGTTTCCATATACATATATGGCTATGGTATTATGGACTATGAAATAAAATACTACTGTAGTCTATATTCTTATATATCTGTGAATATATGTAGAACAGTTCCTTATAGTCGTATATAAATGGCTATAAAGACTTTACGCTTGTAAAACTAAATAGCACGTATTTTGATATGTAAAAAATTTCTCAGTAACATGGAGCATCATCGTCTTTCATTTAGCATCGGTGATAACAGTTATCACAAATACAATAAGAATTTACAGAATTATAACTTCCTTGACATACTTTGGATTTATCAAAAGTAAAAAAGATTTTTGTTATGTATAATATAATTTTGCAATGCAAATTATTATACATAATTATGGTAAAAATAATACGTAGAAAAATCCTTATACATTTCCAAAATGTCAAAATGTTTTTATAAATTGCTTATTTATCATGTAACATGCACAAAAATGTAAACAAATATTTTTTGTAGCTGTTTGAATAATTTGGAAATAAAAGGGTTAAAATAAGAATTATGTTTGCATGCATGCAACAATGCACTCGTCACTAGAAAAATTATTCGCGAACACCGGCGACAATTTCCGGTTGAAAACTTTATACCTAACGATACCGATAATGTCTGATTATCGGCTATTCCGTGATACGATAATCTAATTGTAAGTAAATCACAGAGGCCTGGGGAGCGTTTCCCCATTTCCTTCCCCGTTTGCGTCAAGGATGGTAGCCAGGAACGCGAAACAAAAAGTCGCGCACTATCGGTTTCGAGGTATCGAGAGAAAAGACGACGTCGGCTGTTCGCTAGTGCAACGTCCTAGCTAACCATGGTGTTTGAAGTGCACGCTTGATAATGACAGGGTTTGCCGGTACGATAACTGGAAGAAGGAAGGAATTATAGGCTATGGGCATCTCGTAAATATAAGCCGTATAGCTAAAGCTACACTTTAACGTCGTCGCTTCTTCCTGGGAACTTCGTGATTTTCGCTTACGCGCGTATTTGTTGAGAGGCAAATCGGCCCTGTACGCGAGGGACTCGACGATTGTTTTCCGGAAGATGATACGCGATAAATTCGTGTTTGTATTTGTCCTTTATCCTATCGCGAATCGATTGGCAAGCTTCCTAGACGTGACAATCTTTGAATATTATTCTGAATAAATTATAGTCTTTATAAAATATTATTACTTCATAAATCTATTTTGCAACACAAATTAAAAAATATAATACGGTTCTCTTTATAGAAAGTAAGTGAATATAGATATTTTTATTTGATAAAATTCTTCAAGCAGAACGTCGTAGAACAGAAATCTCTTCCTCTATTTATCTATTCAATTATGATTTATTTATCGGGAATAAAAATTTAAATATATATTGTGCAGTTAATGTACAATATATTTACCATTTCAGTAATATTGGAAAATAGATACTATAAGGCATATAAATTCTGTTAGAGATATTTTGATCGACGCGTTGACTTTAATATAACGGAAGAATTAAAAACGATATCCCAGCTGACTTCTTATAAACCTGCAATGCATTATGTATGTAATGTAGCGTAACTTGTAAGACTTTTCAACACACGAAGGATGTAATTTTATGGTTGACTATCATCGCCTTTTGTAGCGGAAGGATAAAGCGATATTCGCGTATGATATTGTAGCACACCTGACCTTGCCTTACATCAGTTCTGTATTAAATTTCTTCCTGCATGAAATCCAGCCACGTTTATATCGTTTTATTCTTGCATCGTTTTATAAAGCCATTGAAGCTATGGGGCGTTTTTATTTCTTTGAATATAATCGCGAAATTCAAAGCTCAGTCGAAATAGAGAAAAACGTCAATCATGCCGTTTTTTTTAAATTTTTATTGAGATGTGTTGAGCCGCGCGAAAAGAAGCGTTAATGGAATTTAGTTGCAGACATTCGGCCAGGCGCACGCAGTGTCAGTGACAAATCTGTTTCATTTTTCGTAGAGCTGTCAGCTGTTTTCGCGTGGTCGTTGTACTGTTATCATCATTTCGAAAAGAATCCTAACAATCACTGGTCCCACAAAGACCGACTGATCCGTACAGTCATTTAGCGAATCCACGAACCTAAGCACCACACGGACACTTACATGTATACACACACATACACCCACACATTTATACACGTGCTTTTGCTGTATAATGTAATGAATAGTAAAAAAAAATAGTGGCAAAAGACAACTTAAACTTGTAAGAAAAAGAGGAATAAGAATAGATCGAAGCCCAAATATATGTTTGTTAAAAAACTTTATTAACTTGGAAACGCTACGCGCTACAGGCTTAAAAAAAAGGACAATCGCATCCGCGAGAGCGACTACGCCACGGGTGAGATTCCTACTCCGAGTGCCATACGGTTTATCAAGATTCCAACACGTTTCCAAGCAGCGGGATTACCTTTCAGCGAGTCGCTTAAAGATCCGTTGGCGGACTTTGCAATCGTGGGCGGGTGATTTATATCGCGGGTGTGTATATGAATAAAATAAATTTACCGTCGGCGCGCCGCGGGTAATACGATTTTCGACACGAGCAAGTTTCAAACCCGAGTAAATTCCATCCGTCGCGTCGTCGCGACATCGAAATAGGAACGAGCGAACGTTCTTCGCCAACATATAAATTCGTGCGAAAATTATGGCATAATTTCGAGAAATGTGTGTTCTCCTCACGTCGCTATAATTTCCGCTTCCCTGTGCTCACAATGGAAAACTTAGACGAGTTAATTAATGGGTTATTAATCATTATATTCGCAGCTATTATTTTCGCCCCGTGCATACCGTACACATTCACGCTTTCCAATTGAAAAGATTACAGTACAGCTCCAAGATCGCACATCGTAATGATTGAAATCATTAGAACCACGATCACGCGCGTTCGTCTTACCGGTGGTTAATTCGACGGCACGCCGCGATAAATCCTACAAATCGTTACAACGGTAACGAGCGGGTAAAAAATCGCCGTCGTGATGATCGCTCGACGCTCGTACCCGAAAGCAACGAGTACTCAGCCGGCTAGGCGAGGAAATCTAACGTTAATTCCTCGTGATCGAGCCCCGCTTAATCGCGTTTGAACTTCCATGGGTCCTTGACCATCCTCAACGGTACATTACAAGGTCACACGAGATGCGAATTTATCCGATCGTCCGCAGCTGGTTAACCAGTCGGCAAACACGTGTGTGCACCTTTCCGTAAAAGCACCATGTGATTTGTAACACTTGGGATATATCGCATATATGTACTTATCAGGCGATAGATATATCGCGCGGTCTTGCATAAACCTTAAAATAAATACGTGTGCAACATCGCAATTTCTTAACCCTTTCTAATGGAGAGATGCATATGGATAAATTAATTATTTCGGCTATGTACACACGGCTCTCTGTGCACGACGGCGTTGCGACGGCATCTCGGAAAGCCGGGATCCGATGGAAATAAAATCTCTCTTCGGATGCCGAGGACACGCGCGCCGGCCTACCGAAGTCCGCGGATGCTGCTTGAGGGGTACGCGAGAGAGAGAGAACGGCGGTGGACCGGTGCACCTATCCCCGCCGTGGCGTGTACCAGATGACTCTACAACACGCGAAGGCAATGTACCATTTAATAGCGCATACACGATCCTCGGCTTATTCCTCTCGCGTGCCACTCGCGCCTTCTTGCGCCATGCCGCGCCGCCGGCCGGCCGGCGCGGCGCCGCTGATTGCTCTATCGGCCAATATCGATTTTGCCGCGGTAGCTTTTTGCACCGCACCGGGAAATATGCGATCCGTCTGCAAATGAGCCGCGGCCGCTCCAAGGGCACGGCTGATTGTCGAAGCGTTTCCGATTTAAGTCCTCGAGCCGTCTCGAGGGATTCGAGAATTACGATTTAATTGCGCGCCCTGATAGTTCGTCCCTTACGTGCCTTCCTACCATTTTTTCTCACTTTCTTCGGGTCGTTCTTAGAGACGCGAAAGGTGAGTCCGCCGGAAAACGTCGATTGACGTACGCGGCCTCTCTCTGCAGTAATACCTACGCCGACCGCCGTAAACCGTGTACGGCAAGATATAGGGAAGTTCTGTTGGTTCATTAAAGGAGCGATTATGCTTGCTTTTTCATCGGTCCGGTTGCACAATTTAAGGATGTTACGCAAACACGCTTTTTCCCATGTCCCGCTATAGATCTCATTTTATTATGCTCGACGGCGCTGCAAAATCCTAGGAATACGCGCGTACGTTTTTATTCGCATCGATGAGGCGAATGCCGGAGGTACAGCACCGCTATTTCTGCAACGTGCGCGCGTAGCAGATGGTGCGGATCCTCGCCGGCGGTATGCAACGCGAGCATGTAAACAATTCGAGTTTACAATGTCACGTATCCGCCTTGAAGCCTTGACTTGAACGGTGCATTTCAGGGCGGCGGCCTCTCGCGTGTTATCGTGCGGATTCTATTGACAATAAACGCGCGCGCGGTTGCACAATACGCGCCCACGTAACTGTACAGCAATAGCGGGACGGACAATGGGCGCCACACGTAGGAAAGATATTCATAATCCGCGAATACCACTCGCGTTTCCCGCGGCCGAATGCCGCGAATAAATCATCCGGACTCGTTTTTTTTTTCTTCCTTCGCGCCGTTCACGTGAGAATTCGCCCGCGATATTTTTACGATCTTACGAAAATTGTGATAATAATGATGTCTTCTAATTATCAAGTATCTCATCTCGCCTTCCTCATTGTGCGATCGTTAATAAGGTTCCTTAGCAATTTAAATACAACGTTCGACTAATTGCGGAAGGTGGTATTATTACCGTCCTCACGTATAATACTTGAATCGGTAATTTTCAGCATTAAATATGCGAGTAGTCGTATAATCGTTGAAGTTAAAAATTATAATCAGTCGTCCGGAGGTGCGACAGAGCGTAGACATTGTCGCGATAAAAGCGATATAGGTATCGCGATTTAAAGAAACAATAGCGGCGTTGTATTCGTTTAATTCGTTTAATGGTCCGCGTGAGATGCAATAATACGATTTATACGCGCATTACATCGCTGGTTTACACGCCTCGGGAATTAATTCGAGCTCACGAGGCAATAAAACGAACGACACGGCTCCCGCAAACCGTAACGAGACAATGACGGTATGGTACCGCGTATTTCTATGTGCAAATTTAATCGCGCAACGGTAAAGAATTTGCACGAGAAAAACGTCCCCGAGATTCTTCCTTTTATTGTTTTATTTGCATTGTTTAGAGTTTCACAGATGACTCCGCCGAGTTACGCGCTCTCCACTAATTTGGTCAACACTCCACTAATTTGGTCGACGTTGGTACGAGAAAAATGATTAAGTTACATGTTTTATATTATCATTTACATATTAATTTTTGTTCGAATTTAACTTCTGATATTCAGTAGGTATAATTACTTTTTTTATATTATGGTGGGATATATAAAAAATGTCAAGATTAAATATAGATCTGTCGTAAGAATAAATCACGCGTATTACAGATTTGACGTTATTTAACCCTCGGAGAACACACAGGGTCTATTTGACCCTTACCTCGAGTTTTATCGTAAATATCTTGAAAGCATTTTTAGCCGTAAATTTTTAGCCAGAAATATTAAAAATAAAAAAAATAAATTTTTTTTCGTAAATTACGTTTTTTTAAAAAAATAATTTTTTTTTGAATTTTTTTAAATATGTAAATAATTCCAACGGCATTTTTTATTTATATCAATTGATTTAACAATGTTCCAAGTACATCTGGAAATTTTTTCAAGCTGATCGCACTCGTCAATTTAAAATGGTGGACGATCAAAGTGTGTGTAGGGTCAGATTGACCCAGTGTTCTCCGTGAATGAAAAAATAGGTGTGTTCTCCGAGGGTTAATTAATATTCTATCATATATCTTTTGTGACATAATCGTGTGCGTCTAACAAACGATAATGTGGCAATAGCGTTATTCGTAAAATAAAAGTTAGTGTTTTTAACTTAACTTATTTTTAACATTTTTAGAACAGACCCTTGTCAAATAGGTAAAGCCCCCCCTCTCACGCATTTAATAAATAATATTTACAATTATAATGATACAATTATGGTTAAAGCAGAGAATACTTTGTATTTATGCTTTCTAACATAATATATAAAATTGTATATGTCCTTTTTTATACCACCTATTCTCTGTTTTAACAAAGAGATGTGTTTTGACTAGATCGTATTAGGCAAATTGTAAAATGCCTGAAAATAAGCGAGCATAACAGAATATAAATAGTTTCCCTCACGTTTTGCCGGCATTTTGTAAAATACCTGATTTTGTATCATGCCTGCAACATATGTATATAAATTATTATAAATAGCTTTTCGACCAAAAAGAAGATAAATCTTATTCCTTAAATAATATGTATATTAATTCTTTTTAAATAAATATTTAATATGTATAAACCATTTAAATTTTTATTAAAGCAAAGAATTAAATTGAAGCAAAATCTCTCAGTAATTAGAATTTAAGTAATACAATAATTTAGGTTTTAAAACATTTTCTCGATTGAACACGGAGTTAATCGTTATTTTAAGCTTAAGCAATGCTAATGAGCTTGCAGTGCGATACGCAAAATGTATAGTAATAGTAATTAAACAAGTAATTTGAAATGTTAGATAAAGTATTTTTAACTTATATGTACCTATATTTCATATTTCGATGGGACAACGAACTTTTAACGGTCGACGTTGTTTACGCAAGGTCGCGCGCGCGGGGGTGCCGGGGGTTGCGCCGCAGCTCACCGGGCTCACCCGCGCTATCATTCGGTCACCGAATTTCGAGCCGGCAGGCAGCAGCGAGAGTCGCTCCGTGCGTCATATTACTTTTGCGGTATTACTTTCCGAGACACGATCACGATGAGTGTCAGGATAAAATACAACCAATTTGTACACGTTTATCAGTAATAAGTAACGTTAATCGATTAAATTTCTAAAACTCGTAATAAACGAGAAATGATTTGCACGTTGAGGCGACGGCTTTTTATCAACGTAGATGTAGATATTTCACGAGATTAACTCATCTAACTTTGTCACGATTGCATCTCGTTTTCGTGTATCGCGCTCTGAATTATTTGTCGATTTTAATGTAATCTGTTTTTCATTTTCTAGAAAAGAGGGAGAGAGAAAGCGTGTCGTGATACGCGAACAATCGGATAGAATAATTTAATAGGAAAAGCCGCGACTTATCTGTTACATTAATTATCGATTTGAAATATGAGAAAGACTATCCCGCGTGAATTTCATAAAGAACTAATAATATTTCGGGATAACGTCGGTTGGTACGCGGCTTTGGTGTCCGTTTTTGCTGTAATTCGTACTATCATACTTCGCAGCTCGAACGTTCACGTAATTAATTTCGCGTAAGGATCTGATTGTAAAATATTGTTTCGTTCTGAACTAAGAACTACTTCTTTACCGCAAGTGCTCGGATTTCGGTGTATCTCGGATTTCGCGTCGCGTTTTATGTCGTCAATTTAAAAGTATTGACAAGTAAATTGCCTGCCGGCTTAAGGACGTTCACGTTTATAATCGTAGCCAAAATTTTATACTCTAAATCGACGTGAAAACTTTTGGATAGTTCTGTCTCTCACACACAGAACAAAAGACTATTCTGTCATTTTTCTCCTCCAGTCGCTTCTTTACGTCAAATAATCGTGAAAATCGAGATCTATTTATTATTGTATTTCTAAATCTAAATGGTCAATAATTTCGGGTTTTTTTTATTAGTATTCCTAAAGTGTCCTTCTACTTATATATATCCGTTTTTCATCACTTTCTATAGATTCGTTCTAATTATTATTAAAATTCAAAATACGAGATTTCCGTATGCTTTGTGTATCCAATACATGGAAAAAATGCAATTTTGATAGCGATTATCTCGCGTTCGGAATGGTCAATTACTTTTACGTTGTACAGACGTGTAGATACCACATTTATTAACATATAGTAAAATTTTCAAATTTTTCCTATTTGCGATTTTCTCTTGAACTAATAATAAAATTAAATTAAAATTCGTAACTTTGACATTGAATATCTCAACTTTGGTACCGACACGGTTCTTGAGGAGGTGTATATAGATAACACTATTAATAGCATATGATGCAAATTTCAAGCAACTCCATAGAAAATCGATTAACCGATGAACGTCCTTAAGTGACTTGCGATTTGACGGAAAGTCGCATGACATGTTAATAATTTCGTGTGTTTCGCGATATTTCACGCCGCGTACGGAGTGCCACGCAAAATGTCGCGCGATCGTAATTAATCATTTCGCGAGTGAATATTGCGTATAAGTGCAACAAGGAAATCTGAGAGGAGGAGGAGACCTGGAAGGCATCGGGCAACAGCGGAGCAACCATGTGGTAAGTATTTTATATTTTATATATTATTTAGTCCTTGCAAAATTAAGCATCTGTTCCCTGTTTGTCTCGCTCATTCCGATGATTCGAATAAGAGTTACAGATAAAAACATACATTAAAATTTTGCGAATTTATATTGAAATGGGGGATTTTTTTTTTAGTACTTTATAATTATTCTATTTAAAATATCTGTTTAAAGAAAAATATAATTTTTAATACATTTTTTTATTTTAAATATAATTACTTTATAATAATTATATATAATTTGTATTTTACAATTCAACGTACTTTACGATATAGACTACAACTCCGCTGTTGCGCATCGTATCGGTGAGTGGTAAATTACTTTTTATTTTAACCCTTAAACCGTATACATGGGTCGTTCGCATCCGAAGCATTTTGACTATATTTACGGTGCGTTTCCTCAATTGCTTGTTTTCAATGATTGAATTAACGATTGCAAAATTAATTTTATAATATTATTACTGTTTAAACTTATAGTTAAGATAGTTTTTCAAGGAATACCTCGAGGAACACTTATAAATATTTTTTTAAATTCTTAGTAAAGCGCATGCGATTGGCGGCCTAATGACATTTTAATGGCAAAATATAGCGAATCGACTTTGTGAAAGCCAGACTTGTCTTCTTTTGTCTTTTTGCCTTTTGCGTACGTATTATCCCTCGTTTATAAAAATCTCGGCCCTTATTGGCAGACCTCATTTCTTGCTCCATCCATGTTCCAACAATCCGAAACGCTCGCAGTTTTGCACGCAGTCACCTGCGTGACTCAGAGTTAATACGCGTAACGCATTTTTTTCCAATGCATACGAGCTGCGTCACATCCCATCGTAACGCTATCCACGATTGAATGAAGTATGAGCGACACACGCAACTGCAATATGCGTGAATCTACACGCGCTCAGGAGCCGCATGTACGCACACGCGGGCGTCCTGTTCATCCTGCGAGCGCGTCTCGCTCGTCCTCTTCCCGTTTCGTTCCCCTCGGCGATGTACATTAATCTACCTTAATAGCCGTTCGCGTACCGGAAGGTCGGCGGATAATGCTCCATAAATTGCCGGAGATTAATCCGACTTTACGACATGCCCTCTTGTTTGGTATCCGCGACGATTTAAGCTCCTCGGACCAAGTGCCAGGTGCAATGTAAGTATCTTGGCTCCGTCCTTCCGGATGATCTGGAGATAATTCCATCATGAGTGGAATTCCATCATCGCAAAAGTACAATGTCTCAGAAATTTCTCGGGCACTCCGCAGAAATGCCGGAAGATTTCGCTTTGGTACGGGAGCGAATAAAACGAACAAGCGCACGTGGGGAAGTAAAATTCGAAAATTACTGTTACTCATTCTTAGATCGATTTCGTTTTCTCCTATCGAATGGACACGAAGAACTGTAATTGAATTGTGTAACGGTTCGCGATAGTCGTAAGAGAAAGAGAGAGAGAGAGAGAAAAGAGAATATTATCTCTTTATATCGCTTTATAGACCTTTGACAATTTGGGGGAAGCATTCTTGTGATTCTTAAAAGATTTTCCTGCGCCGCGCCACGAGCAGGCACAGAAAATTGTGCTAGCTGACGCGGCCGTAACGGTACACGACTCGTTTCTACGCGAATACCATTTGATTTGACATCAGAGACCCGGTGTATGCAAAGGCAATTTTATCCATATTCATCGCGATGAACTATAATAAAGTCCCATTTGAATCGAGTATACAACGTGACTCCATTTTACCGCGATTTCATTTTCTTCCAAATAACTGTACTTTGTTTAACTATTCAGAAATGCATAGCCTTGACCATTAAATGAATAAAAATGTGTACGCTAGCTGCGCGTCGAGTCATGTGTACGCTAGCTGCGCTTCGTGTTCGCCGCTTTTCTTTTTATTAATGGGAGGATCCACTCAAGTCTAACGAGAACTCAGCAGTTTTCCTGAGCGATGATGCTTGAATGATTCGATAAGAATTCTAACTGTGAGGAGTCCCGTGGAAATTCCTGTATAAATAACTAGTCTACATCGGTGCAAACAAAATTCCTTGGATAATAATTATCATCTTCGCGAAAGAGCAATTATCCGAGCTGTGATGTACCCTGTGCAACGAGGGCACGGCACGGCTTGTAGCACGTTCCTAAGCGCGGTATGCATCTCAATCTGATTGTGAGTCATGGAGGAATTGATTAAAGAAATATTCTTTTATCCGTGTTACCGTTATCGAAACGCGGAATACATTATTCCGCTTTACTCTGGGAAGACACGTCGCGCTGAAGAGGTCCATTGAATTTTCTATGCTGGGCGGTCTTTACGTATCAAGAAGATGCCTCAATGCGACCCGTCACGTGCCATGGTATCTTCCTAGGTAGGTTCGTGCCTAGAAATAACCGTCCGAACGTTTCGCGATGCGGACCGCGCGGAATGCACAAACGCGAGGTGACAGCAATTATCGATCCGGCGGAAACGTCAGTCGCGTGGAAACTTCTGAAAGCGCGGCCGCCTCTTAAGAACAATTGACCTCTGCCCCAGGAATTTTTGATTCACCTGCAGCTGGACGGACACGTGGCGCGTCCCCTCAAACGATAAGGGGATAATTACGGTTCGACCTCTAATTGAGACGCCAGCGTGAAGGTACCTCGACAATCTTTGACGAGCCATGTAAATTAGATGAACGAAATTACAGTAATCGCATCTTTTCACGGTGAAAGATGATTAATTTTAACAATTACCCTTCGCGTATGTAAACATGATAGAGGTGCATTCTTATTAAATTTAGATTGATTCCCGATTGTCGGTAATATCATTATAATTCCGTAAGCAATCAAGAAGTTTAAAACTGGATGAAGCTTATAATTAAAATATAATTCTCTTTTAACCATCAAGATCGTAAAACTATTTTTATGTAACCATATTTGTTTGTTTTCTGGTTTTCTAGACCAAAAACTGTTGTAAGATTGCGTTCGTTAATGCATAGTACGATATTTAGGCGTAATTATTGTCACATCCTGCCAAAGGGTTTTTCCTATTCGTTGAACACAAAGTTCCGTTCGTACGTTGCTCAAATATTTTTATGTGTATGCTTAGCCTTCTAGCGGTATCCTCAGATACCTTGAAATATTTTTAGGCTGACTATTTTTGGGCTCCGTCCTTTCCGTTAAACGGTATCTTGTTACTTATACTACTTATAGCATGAGTCAATACCTATACAATTATTCTTCTGAAATGTTATATTTGTTCCGGTAAAACTTCCGATTTTAACGTAAAGAATTCAAGCAATTTTATGAATTTCGGAGAATCTATAACATGCGATATACTTATATGAGAATATAATCAATTATAGTTATACAAGACGTAAAATTTCATAATCGCTGTTCAGTTTTAGAAGATAGATTGTATTATTAGTGAAACATTCCGTACAGCCTATCATGCGCTAATTTACTAGCGTCCTATTTGTTCCTTTTCTATTTACACCCATTTTCTTCATTACCTCATGTTAATGGGATTACATCAACGAAGGAGGAAGTTTCTGATTCTGACGGCATTTATCTGCCATAATCCATGTAGAACAGCAGGATCATTTGCATAGCACCCTATTTGCACTTTGCAGGATCGTAGTTCGTTAACTGACATCTCGCGATCTAAAACACCAACGGAGCGTGCGACCAGAAAGCAATTATTTACATCGTTAAGATTGCGAAACAATCGAATAATTTGCCGGTGAAAAAGAAAGAAGGATGTGCCGCTCGCGCGGAAGCCTTCCGTGCGAAAGTTGCAAATTTCTTTTCATCTTTCCGACAATAAATCCGTTCCGAGTTGTCGGATGTTATGAAATAAATGTATTGTTACAGCTCTCATTAAAGACGAGCGCTCTCAAATTCGTGTATCAAAAGACATTAAAATTAGAACAATTAAATCTTTAAAAATGCAATTAAAGAAAAGGATATGTGCTACTTAGAGATATTTGTACAGTGTTTTGTACGGTCTAAAATTGCCATTTTTTTCCGGATCAGAATATCGTTTTAAAAGATAACTGCGAACTTCATTAACTATGCGATTATACACCGAACGAAAACAGGAAGACAGGAAAGACGTGTTACCATAACAAATGAGTTGCTGTAATCGCAGGGCGATTCTTTTGTTCCATATAATCGCAGCTTATAAATTGAACCTTGAACTGGAATTGACTGTTAAAGGTGATGAGTTAATTTTCCCTTCACGATGCAAATTATTAGATACATCAATTTTTCTATTAAAACCGTCTATCGTAAAAATCTTAATCTATTTTATTGCAATGGTTTTTTTTTCACTTAGGTACTAAGAAAATGTCTGAGTGACTTGATCATCTCCTGATAGTTATCCCATGCAATTTTAAACACGAAATAAAATATTTCTCTTACGATATAAATTCTTTATACATATATATATAGATGCTGCATCTTTCCTTCTGTTTGTAAAGCTGGATGCTACCGTTTCACGACATCGCGGGGGCAATTAAGAGCAAGCTGCGATCACGAGTTCATCTTGATTACGAGTGGGCGATGTCGCCCGGAAAAAAATTGCGGGTTTTATGCTGAATGTTTGATTGTCGCCGGTGGGTGCGCGAGGACCCGCGACGCGTGTGACCACGACGAATCGGGTACCGTAATCGTCTTTTGTTACGGTGGGACGCGTGGCTTCGATAAGTATACACATTACATTGTCTGCGAGCGTGTGCGCGCGCTCAGAGTGGTACGCACACGCGGGGCTCCTCAATTAATAAAAGTACTGTAAAAAAACGGGATCGCGATTGTAATTAAAGCGCGATACGGAAGCTACTGCTCCGCCGAGCCGCTGCGCAGAGCGGCGAGGAACGAGCCGAACGAGGAGAGCGCGAAAGGTAAATCGTAGCGAGAGAGAAAGAGAGAGATGCTCTCTGGAAAAAAAAAACAGAAAGAGAGAAAATAAAAGATGAACAAGGAGGAGAGAGAAGAGGAAGAGAAGAGTGGACACCGGTCACGCTTCATGCCAATTTAACTCAACTTGGATGCGCGACGACGACGGCAGACGGCAGGAACGAGAATGAAGAGAAGAGGAAAAAAAAAAGGAAAGGGAAAGAAGTCTAAGAGAATGGAGAGAAATGGTCGCGCGTCGCGAATTACGATTTATGAACCCTCGCAGTGACGTAACTCTTACTCACGTCGCGTTAACACCTCTCACGGCGAGTGTTTATTATGTGTTTATTATCGATTGATTATAATTTACTGGCCCGTATCGACGCGAAGCTATAAAGGGAGAGATTTTTGGTAGATTCCTCGCGCGATTGTAGAAATTTGCAGGAGACTAAATCCGGCTAGAGACGATGCGTTCACTCGCCAAACATTCGTCAAATATTTGTAAATTATTAATAATTAAATTATTAATTATTATACTATATTAATTATTATATTAATTATTATTAATTAATTAATTAATTAGTTAAAAAATAATTTACAAATATTTGGCGAGTGAACGCATCGTTTAAATCCGGCTTTATATGTGTATAGAATGTAGATGATACCCAGGCAGCATCATGTTCAATATCGGGACATAAGACGTCCTAAAGACGTCATTAAGACGTCTTATGTCTCGATTTTGGACATAATGCTATTTGTGCAGAAAATTTAATTTGAACTGAATTTTATTTAGATAGAGATCCAATTTACATCTTAAAGTGTCTTAAACCATTTTTATAAACGATAAACATGCCGTATCATCATGTGTCACTTACTGAATATCGACGTCATTCTAACGGCGAGGGGCGGACAGAAGGGGGAGGCGCACGCGGAAGCGACAAGTGTAAATCGGCGATGGAAGAATGACACGGAAAGTTGGAAACAAACAGGAAGAGGAGCGGAAGGTACACGGAGAGGTAACGAGCGACGAGCGTGCGAGAGTAAACCGGATGGCGAAACGACTTTTTGAGCGAGTAAACACTCATACACGACACTCGAGCACAAAACGGTACCGTTTTTTCCTCGCCTCATGCGTGCCACTCATTTAAATAAGATTTATCTTCGCGCATGTCAGATGAGAGATTGCATGACGCGGCGCGGTGCAGTCTCGCCATTAATTGACACGATGATTATTTTCCCGGGCGGCAGGGTAAATTTCTTCTGACGTAAAAAAAATTCGGGGACACACCGTATAAGAAACGGCAGAAAGAAACATCGTCGTAAACGAAAGTTATAGGTACATTAAAACGCGCGGGATAATCAGATCGAATTAACTTCATTTGCATCTTAAAGTTCACAATGTTTGTTTTATGTATATTTTTGTCTTGATATATTCCGTGGAATATTCCGTGTGGGGGGGGGGGGGGGGGGTAAGAAATATAAAACGAGTTTCTAACGGATGAATTTATCAGTATAATAGCAGTGTCAATGAAATATCACGTAGTTTCAATCCCTTTCGTGAGCGCCGAATGCAATTAGCATCGTAGCGGCAACGTTTCCGTAGTCGATGTAAATTGATGACATTACGGAACGGCTTAGTGAACTGTAAAAGATTATCGCAGAGAGAAGTGTCGTGATATTACATCTTGGACCCCGCGTCGGCCGCTTTGGCATTTCCCGGTGTAATTTATACGAGGAAGCGAGGAGATTTATGTTGCTCGCAGGAAGCTGCGTAGCAACGCAACGTCGCGGACGATTACGCCGAGAAGTGTCGTCGTTTTCGAGGAGGTGCTTTATAACGAGGGGAAGTTTAGGTCTCGTCGATCGGACACACCGCAAGATTTCATTACGAATCTCTATCGCCTCTCGCAGCTATCTCTTTTCGTAGTGTCTAACCGCGTCTACGATCAATTTATAATTT
Organism: Leptothorax acervorum; assembly: GCA_035220615.1. Classification (NCBI taxonomy): domain Eukaryota; kingdom Metazoa; phylum Arthropoda; class Insecta; order Hymenoptera; family Formicidae; genus Leptothorax; species Leptothorax acervorum. Next base: position 52,606 of record JASTWQ010000628.1, on the reverse strand, counting down.
TTTTCTCAACGCGCATCCTGTTCGCGTGATAAGGCGTCACATTCATCGCAAGGACGTATATAAATATAGTTGAAGAGTCCGTCGCGCTAAGAAATAAAATAAAACGCGCGAGAAGCGGGACGGTGCGCGCGATCCCGTTGTCGTAAGATCTCCTTAGAAATCTCTTTCGTACATTTTTTGATTGAAGGCATTGTGTATGGATTTACGACGCGCTCATTACCCTTTCTCGGAACACCCGCGAGACTTCGAAGCGCATCTCCACACGGCAATTTCGCGCGTTAAAGTACGACGATAAAGCATCGCGATAAGTGTCACTCGGCGCGAAGTTGCGCCTCGCTCTCGAACACGGTCGTACGTGTCGAGGAGCCGGAGCGGAGCGTCGAGCGGGACGGGTGTAAAATTGTAACAGCCGACATAACTCGAACTGTATACGCGCATCCATTCCGCGGTTCTACCCCGGTAGTTTTGAAGTGCGCGCAACTTCATTATCCCAATCTTGCCGCGCGCGCGATCGCCGGTCAATCTGCGCCGGGAGGGCCTCCGTATAATACACGTAAGACGACATTGCACAACGGCCGGCGTACGATCGTGCTACGCTCTGCCACACGTCGGAGATGGAATCGGCCTCGCCACGCCGCGGCCGCTACGTAAGTAATTCGAAATGATTTTCTCGCGACGACGCCTCCTCTTCTACTCCTTTCGCACCGCACCGGTGCAGTGCGCCGTGGCCGTGTCGACCGTGACACACGCTCGACCAGATTCCATCCCGCCGAGGCCTCCTCTTGAGGGGCCCCCTTACGGTGCCCGCTCGTGCGTGAATCGTACCTCGGCATAATACATCGCATAGAGGATCGGCCGTTTTATATTATTAGTTAGCATGCAGGCAGGCCGAGGGGGGGATATCTTGGTTGAGAAGCCGCGAGGACGAAGAACCGGGGGCGACGGGAAAAAGCCGGGGCGCGGCACAAGAAAGGGATGACAAGGATCGAGGGAGGAGGAGGAAGAAGGGGGGGGGGGAGGGGGGAAAAAGGAAGAAATTTCCGTGCACTCGTGCGGTTATAATTAGCACGCGAAATTGCCGCGTATACACAATTATAACATGCATCGCAGAAGATTGCGATACACGGCGCGTCATCGCCGGTACCATGGACAGCTGCGTGACAAGTGTTAATCTTGAAAAGGAAAGGCCAGTAAAATTGATGAAAACTTGTAAGCGCTATTAAGCGTATAATTTGCAACGATATATTGCATGATACAAGAAGCGCCGCAATTATAAAATATTAGGCCCCGCGGCTGAATCGCACGACCCTCGGGAGGACCCAGGGGAGAAGAAGCCCGGAAGAATATCACCGTGTAACGGCAGAGGGTGACCGGAAACGGGCGAGCCGGGTGAAGAAGAGCCTCAAGAAGCCTCGAGAGGAGCCGAAGAAAAATGGACGACGGCGGGGGGGGGGGGGGGGGGGGGGGAGGTCGGAGCGACAAAGAAGCAAATTGAGAGCAGTCCTTCGATTTTATCGTCATTACACCGCGCGCTCGTATTTGTCGGCGGAATAAAAAGGGAACGACTAGACGGGATGTGCCCGGGAGGTGTAGAGGTGCACGGAGGAGTGCAACTCTGCCGACCGGTGAGGGAAGAGAGAGATAAAGGAAAGTAATAATGCAGGCCTTGCGTTTTCTCGGCAACACATCCGCTCTCGACTCGCCTTCTTTTCAACGGCCAACGCCGCGCCGAAGGTCGGAGGGGGGGGGGGGGGGGAGGGGGACCAGTTTGTTACGAGCGTTTCTCGAGTCCAAGGACCCCGGGAACGACCTTGGACGACCTTGAACGACGCACCGAGAGTGGCGCGGGCAGGTAGCACCGTGTGACTTCTCGCGCTTCGTGGACGTGCCGATTCCCGGTTCGCCATCCTTATCGTTTATTCCGAGAACCGCGCGTTTTCCGTAACAACTTACGCGCTAATATAGAATCAGCTCTTTTAAGCAAACGAGAACCTATAAATCCTATCTTTTATCTTCGTAGAAAAGGAAGGCGCACTAAGCATTCCGCCTGCATAACAGCGTTCTACTTTATCGCACAATATTTGTAAATGTTAATGCAGCAATAATTTAACGCTCTCCTGTATCTCTTTTTCTCGCTTTCCGCGGCTGTGCATATATAAATGTAATTGTCCCCATTATTGAATTCTCGTTCTCGAGAAACAAGTTAGGAACACATTTGAATGCCCCTCACGAGTGCACGGAGTTTCCTTTTCGAAGCCGTATACCCGGGAGATATTTGCAACAATGCACAATGCAATGAAACGCAGATTCCGCGTTCTCGGTCTATTGGTGCAAGAATTTGCTTTATGTACCGCGTCGTGAAGATCGGATTGTACTTCAATATTAAACGGAACTTCTGGGCGCCGAGAGTTTCGTTCGGCTTGTTTCATTGTTAAATGGATTGCGTCGAATGCGGGAAAGCTGTTCGCCGCTCGCTCTTCTCCTCGTATATAGCGTGAGATGATCGCGCGAGGTCGGTAACTCGCCCGGGTCTGGCAAAACCGTGTCCAATCTCCACAATCGTGTATCTCCATTAAAGTGTACAGTTATGATATATACCGGGCTGGTATCACGTAACTGTACTGCATTAAAGTGCTTATGGTCTTGACAACGAGGAGTCGTTAACGTATATGGCAATAAGTCAATGTTCGGAGTCGATGTTTTGAGAGATTGTAGGTCGGATGTGGGCACTTGTCCTTGTTTGCCGGGACTTCTTTAACGAGGAATTCCTTTTCTCGTTCGTCGTCGAGTTACCGCGATACTACTAAACATCATCTGTAAATCATTAAACAAGACCACCAATGATTCGTACAGGTCTCAGTTGGTTTCATTCCCATACGAGAATATATATGTGTGTGTGTGTGTGTGTGTGAAATGCTTCAATCTCTTAACTCATGCTACAAACATGCAATGATTTTTAATTTACCAATTGCTTTATATTCACTGTCGCAATGATTCCAGAAATTGATCAAATATTTCTTTCTCTTCTTATTTCTTTTTTTTTATTGTAACAGATTTTATGAAAATTTTTGCATGTTTGCGCACGCAAACTTGCGAATAACTATGTAACTTGACAAAAAGCCATAAAACATGCAAGTGATGGGATCTAAACGCAGCTTCTCGTTCCAATTTTCCACATGAGATCGACATAGCCCATCCATTAGCGGCCATCGTACGTATAGGTCGAACATCGTGGCGAGTATATAATGACAGTATCCTGCACGTATTAGCCTGACCCATGCGAGGGTCCCCCGAGTAAATTTCCCGTTTCCCACAGTCGCCGCCGCAGCCGCCGCTGCGTCGCAGAATTCCGTGAACCAACGTCGCGAGAGCCGTCGCCTAGGTTTTCAATCTTTGGGGTCTACGTAGTCCCTACGGGCGTATTCGACGCCTTCCGTGTTCCAGCCGCGGACGGGGATTTGAGGACGACGCGGCGCATTAGAGACGATTAGACGTCGTAATGTCGTAGATTACATTGCCGACTTAACGAGCCTCGACCTCTCGACCGACGCGACGCTGCGCTGCGAGGTAGTGGATATGCCCGAGTCAGGGCCTGACCAACCCCGCTATATTTTCAGTCGAACGTCGGCAATTTTTCCAGTTTGCACAGCCATATTTACAAATTAATGTTCACTCGCGAGTACATCCGCAGTGAAGCTATAAGTATCCTTGCGACTGGTCGAGGTATCTTTTTTATTTCCGATAGACACGCCTTTCGTGATCTCAAGATCTCATGACTTTATGCACTTCTTCCGCGTATAAAATTTGCATCTTGTAAAAGGTCTTGTAGAAGGAAATAGGAGACTTCGCCGTTAAGAAAAATCTTCCGCGTGCGTGCGAAAGCTCTCTATTCCGCGGAATCTCCTAACATCTTGTACTTTGTACGAGTAGCGGAGAAAAAGTCGAAAGATGATGCGGCGCATTAAAGGACGATTGCACATTGGTAACATCGTGGGCAACATTAACAATCTAATGAGCTCCGGTCTGCTAATGGCAGATCCGAACTAATTACCAGGTTATGATAATTTTACCATAATTGATAGGAAATGACCTTTTAAGTGCGCGCCTCATACGAATTAGAATTCAAAGCTTTGACGAGGAATGCATAACGGGACCTCGTGATAATCGTATCTCATATTTGCGTCCTGTAGACAACGTTGCATGAAAAATTAAATTCCATAATTCCATCGACAATTATCTTATGTGAATTTTTCTAATCGATTGAATCAGACTCGAGATCAGACTGTACATACATCTTCACGATTTTCACATTACAGCTCAATCGATTTCGTTCCTTCCCACGCCCGCATTTCGCCATCGCGAATCTCGAGAAAAAAATTGTAGATCGTCAACGATGTAATTGCCTCGATGATTCGACCTTTTCTTGTCTTTTTCTATACTGATAGGATTTCTTCTCGCGGCACATCGCGGAGGTCGGCGACCTCCCGGAACCAAGCGTGTAGGTCTTAATCTAAATACACGCGCGCGCGCAAATGCACGAGAGCACATGGCGCGAGTGCCTCCGTGTTAGTTCCCCGCGAATGTTCTGTCAGGTCTAACCCCGACCGTGTAACATCCACGAAGCGTGTCGTCCCGTTTGCGATACGCCTGACGTGGACCAGCCAGTTGGTGACATTCGAAGCTCGCTGTCGCTTCCTCCTCCTCGTAATTTCCTCATTCCATCGCGAGAGAAGAATTCCTGTTCTTCCTCTGTTCCACCGAGCGTGCTTCTGTTTCTTTTGCATCTCTCTCTCTCTCTCTTTTCTCTTTTTCCTCCCTTTCCTCCTATTTTCTTCTAGATCCGTTATAGTTACTCTTCTTCAGCGATCTGAAAATAATCTACTGTTTTCTGACGATAACGTGGACATCGCTGTACATATGTTGTGCCATTATCGATATGTGAATTATTTCGGCTTCGATTTTATCTCGTGCAGCCGCGTACTTCCGGATTCTTCTCCCCCACATGATCGGCAACCTTCATACGTGTATGCCGCAAATGCCGTGTCCGCGTGTCCTCTCTGTCATAATATTCGCCGCGTACTCATCGAGATACCGTACGGTTGACGCGCGACGTCCGTGTTTTTCTTCCGGTGCTCCTGCTCTTTTTCCACGCGTTGTCTTTAAACTCGATTCCGCTTCGACTAGTATGATGACGTGGGTGCCCGGACATTGACCACCCAGTGAGCTTACTACTCCACCGTTGCTACATCGGTGGTCGCGGCAACTTTGGAAAAAGATCCCTCTCGAAGTACCACGGGTGATGTTACAAGTACGCAATCTATCTTCGATATTAATAGTCCGCTGTCAGTGGGAATCATTCGACAGCCGTAAATTGCTGTGATGCTGTATTAACTAAGAATACATACGGTCGTGCTCAATCATTACTATTGCGCGTCGCGTTTAGCTGTTTATTGAACGTAACAATCGAGCCGATTAATAATAAGACAGCTGCGCGTAGCCTGCGGATGGTACAGTTCGCAATTTAAATTAAAGATTCTTAGAACGTAATTTTATGCATCGGGTATCAGGGTACCATTGATCGATAGTTATTTACCTTTCTATATTACAGCTCGTAAACGTTTCTCGATATGACAAACTTTTGAGAAAAATTATGAATTACTTGCGAGAGAAGAAGCGGGATTCAGACTCGCCATTTCTAATCAAGGTCGCGAAATTTTTGCGACCTTGTCGTAAGATCAATGCGTTTACTTTCCTTCAGGGTACATAAATATTTCTTCCGCGCGGCATAATTGCCGGCAGCCAGCAAATGTTGCGGCGTGAAAAATAGCGTTTTCGCTTAATCGAAAGAGCGAATCGCGCTCGTTGTCTCTTCCTCGTGCCGCGACTATGAATCCAGAACGAGCCAATTATTTCCAGGATTTCGCGAGGATAACGTCGATCGCGGGCACCGTTATTGGCGATTCTCGTCACGCATGTGTCTCGACGCGATGCGTACCGAGGAGCACGTCGTTCCAATTTAAAGACAAGGAAAGTTGTACAGAAAAGAAGATCGATCGTCGTAGGGACGCGAATCAGCGAGCGTGCTCTCCTCGCTCCCCCGCCTCTTTATGGGGAGAAGAATAGAGGCGCAGCGAGAACGCAGAAATTAGCGACTGAAAGGCCGGGACGAGCGAAATTAGTAGTCCCGCGAGCGATCGCGTTTTTATGTGCCTGTATTTTTCCCCTCTTCTCGAAGACTATCCTCAACGAGACTATCCTTTGGGCGAAATTTACGGCAGATTGTTATGTATTTCTCTTGATAAATTTGTACGTACAAGGTGCTATTGCTTTGCTATTCTCTCCTCTTCACTTTCGATCCTTATATAGGAATTGATACTTTATTTCGACACTGAAAAAAGCAGCATATGTTCAAGTAATAATTACTTTATCCAATAAATTAATTACTCCAATAGTGCCGAGTAAATATTTATACTAAAAATAGAAATACAAAAGTCACTATATACAATGAGATATTTTCTTTAAATAATTAGACGTTTACTATATGAAAAGTATAACTTTAATCACTTATAATATTTAGAAAATATGTATACTAAACAGAAAAATCGAAATTTAAAATAGTATGTTTCTTCAATGGAAAGCAATAATTACACAATAATAGTACCTAAATACTTCTCTTAAGTTTCTCAAAAATTTATTTACATTCAGCAATTTATTTACAAAATAAAATACTACTGGTTTTAAGTAAATATTTATTACAGACGATCAAAATGTTCTTACATTGATAAAAAATATTGCTTGATTTTAAAAACTGAAGACCAAGCAATTACATTTTCTCGATTCTAGTATATTTTTTCAGTGGACGACTAGAGTTAGTTATTATTTATTTCCATGACACGGGATATAAATTTATATCTCAATTCTCTTGGTTCACGACAAAAAAATTATTTTGTTGAATTCGCTTCTCGTTAAGATTGACGGCGGCTGTCAATTGGAAAAGTGAAGCGAGATAAGTTAGCAGCTTGAAACGGACACGGCAAAATTAATAGGACAGTCAGGTATAAGTGTCTTCGTTAGTTCGACTTTTTCCGTATAGAATCGTTCCCTTGAAGTTGCTTCTGTTCGAAGGTAAACGTGTATAGGGAACAGAAGAAGCAGGAGGAATTAACGAGAAGGCGACAATGCGCTAGTTGTGATAATTGAATGAAACTTTTTGTTGCGTTAGAATTCTGCCAATTAGCGATAAAACCAATTTATAGAGCAAAGGATTGTTTTATTGCTGAATCCGTAGATTCCAGAGATTTTTGAAGTTAAGAGTTAACACATCCGAGAAAGATGCGCAACTTGATTGAAAGTCGCGACAGATATTTAAGTGGACTTAAGTAGCTTCTAGTAAATTAAGCAAACCAGATTTTTTCCAGCAAATAATTACCTAAGATGCGTAGCTTATTTACGTAGTGTTCTGTGTGCATCTCGAAGACGGTTACTGAATCAGGCCTCATCAGTCATCATTAGAAATGGTCGCTATAACTTTCTTCGCAAGAAACAATTACACAGCTGATATCGCCGCGCGTCCAGGAAGATTTATGAAGATAGCCATGACTGCTTACGCCCCTCTATACTTTTCCCTTCGTTACGCCGAGGCTAATGAAGGGAGAAGTTGAGAAGTGCGGTTGAGAAGTAATCTTCTAGGAGGGCCAAAGGAGGCTCCCGGGAACGAAAACATGGTATACCGCTATCGTGAAACGTTGAAAAGAGCGACTTTGATAATCGTGTAAGACCGATAAATGATTCGATTAACTTAATACTCGCGTCTCATGCTCGCTAATTGCCAGGCGACTACTAAGAAGCTACCGTGCAGCAGTTTTTCTTTTCGATACGCGTTATCGTAGAAAAGAGAGCTTTCGACACGAAGATGAAGAAGGGAGGAAAGAGAAAAGCAACCAGTTGTCGGATTCGTTTCGCGTGCAAGGTATTTAGACGAGTTCATGCTACCGATCATTCTCAAATAGCGAGATGTATAAACAAGTTCCCTCTCTCGTTGCGGGTACTCGAATAGATAAGAAATCTGTTGCTCAAGATATAAAATCCACTAATTAAATTTCTTCAAACCTGTGTCATTTATGAGATGCACTGCAGGGAATCAAATTTACTTTTTTTTTTTTAGACGAGACTCTTCTGACTCTCTTCTAAATATCGCGCTTGAATTCCTATGGCAATAATTTACTAAGGATTTACTTCTCACGATATATCACTTTTCCAATCTCCACAGGTTTATTCTTAACCGCGACTATGAATCATTTTAATTTCCTTATTTTATGATCTCGTACTCGGTGTAAATGAGTCATGCGGCAACAATCCCACCGTCTCTTCATTGAGACTATTCCAATTTTTAGATTTAAATTGTTGCAATTTATAACTAACAAATTCTTATATCTTATTAAACTAATACTTATAAGAACATTTTCTTTTAAATGTTTTTTTAAATAAATATACATACTTTATTTGTAACAAAAGATTGACACACACGTTTTTCATGAACTTATTCTTTAAAATTGCTTTACGTTTGATCAGCCTCCACATTTTTATCATTCCAACTATGAAAGCCCGATCCACCATGTGATGTCTAGTTTATTTAAATTTTTAATACATTTTTAGCATGTACATTGTACACCTGGCTTGGTTCGTTAGCCCCTTTTATCTTCTTTGTTTTTAATTTTTCGAACCCTGATCTATTTTAATTTTTTTTAAATAGATGTTTATTATAAAGATATGACTTTTTATAATCGGTGGAAAAATGTCAAAATCCATTAACCGTGATAGAGAGAAATAGAGAAAGAAAATAAATGTTTGGATTCTTTTAAATGTTTTTTATAAATGTTTGTTATAAAAATAGGCGTTTATGTGATTGGTGGAAAAATGTCAAGATCCACTATAACGCGCGCTAGAGAAAAATAAAGAAAGAAAAAAAATGCACTCGTTTACTCCCTTCCTGCGGTTTACAAATGTGTTTTGTATCTTTATAAAACAATGTACTCTCGCGTCTATCGCTGACGCGTGTCATCGCTCGAGAATCGATTGGGCGGATTTCGTGCGGAGAGGGGTAAACGGTGATCTGCGGTCTACCGTGACAGGAGAATTGCGACCAGCTGCGTCAGACGTGCCGGAATTCAACGTGACTTGATGCGACTTGATGTTAAAGGCTCGAGCAAATCATTGGATCTCGATCTTCGTCCGGACGGATGATCGAGAAATAGATCGGAGGATAGTTTTAACGGGTGAAACCGACGCGACCGACGCGGAACCGTGAAATTCGAAACGATAGCGAGCGCGAAGCGAAATGATACCATCCGAGATATCGCGGACAGCCAATACGCACGTACGCGCAGATCGAGAGATTTATGTGATACGTATATTATCATATACCATATAGAAAGTTTGCACACTTTTGAACACCATCGTGATGTATCTTCGATACTTGGCTAATTTGTTGGACAGAAATCATTGATAAATCAGGAAGCCATGCCACCCTTCTCAATTAATTCAATTAACGTCACTATCTCGTATTAAGCCGATCCGCGGCTATTATTAAACGATTAATTGACTATTGCAAATGATTCCCTTGGCAGACAAGTATCCTGTGCGCAGGAGACTGCGCGAGTTAATCCACGAGCGGAAGGCGTCATTAGAAATAAACCAATCGCGGAAGATAACGACGCCAGCGATCGCCCTGATAGCGTCCGCGGGACGCGTTACGCGCAATAATCATGACGACGTAAATATCGTGAACGTTAACTCGTGTAATATTAGCATATATATGGCGCAAGAAGTGCCGCGTGAATTTTTGCGCGCGAGAAGGAGGCGCGCAAGTCGTGCATTTTCATTAATCAAAACGCGTAATTTGCAATACCCGTAATCTCCGCGAGACGGTTACGCGAGAGAGAGAGAGAGAGAAAGAGAGCGAGAGGGGAGTAACCGCGAGAAGAAACGGATAGCTAAACTTTTCGCATTTGTTAGCCGGTGGCAACCAGCCCGACAGGATATCGCGCTCCTCTCGGAAACTGACATTACAAACGAGCGTTTCCTTTCGCGGAGCGGAGAGGCGCGTAAGCGACTCGATGAAGTGGAGAGTGCATACCAGCCGGGTCTTCCGGGCCGTGATAGAGCGCAACAAAGTTATTGCGCATTACCCAGAAGCGCTCTTACGATGCCGCGCGACGTTTTACTGGAGTATTTGCCGCTGCTACCAGCTGCGCGCGTGTGCGTGTCCGCGTTGCAAACCGTACAGAATCGCTGAATAACAAAGTGCACCTGAGAGGCAGCCGAGAGTTTGCTTTGCGTCACGTTACGTAATGTCAGAAGTCGCGAAGGTACACGGATGGAGTGCAAGGTGGATTATGGATGGATCCACGGCAGCGGTCCCGCACAAGTTTGCTTTAAGTTTTTTTTTTTTACGCTCGGCGTTGTGTAAACGTCATTTTCTCGCATGAGTCGTAGTCGTCGTAGACGAGCCGAGGCAACAAACCTTTTAAACGTCAATAATTTTGAATAATGACGGTCGTACGTTAACGCCAAGCTCCGTCTCTTCCGTATATTCTCGCGTGTATGTCGGCGATATCTTTTTCGCAATAATCTCGCGCAATTTGCCACAAAGTAGATCACGACGTATCAGCAGCGAATCATAAATCCCACCGAGCCATTGTATCCACAATGCGCGCCAAGCTGTGAGCTTGAAGGCGCTCTATCAGTGGCATCTGAAACGGAAGTCCTTCTCCGCCATCCTCGCGGCCGCTGACAATAACTCTATTGAACGCTCTAGCGTCCGAAAAATGCCACCGCTTGTTCCATACACAAGAGGGATACAATCTGAGTTGCGCGACTGGCGCAGGCAGTCGAGGTAGGGCACTCTCTTTCTCTCTCTCGTTAAAACTTCGCATTCATCGCTCGTCCCGGCAACGAACGCAGAGTGGACAGGTTTCCTCGTATCGCGTTTCCTCCTTTGTATCGAAAGGAGCATCTCCATTCGCGGAACCGACTAGCGAGCGGAGGAGCGATTTCGTATAGCTTTGGCAAGCGCATAACCGATTTCCGCGCTCGTCCGGAATGCTCGTTCGCAGACGCACCGGCATCATCCTCTCTCGTCCAGCGCTCCGGCCGGTCGAGTCTTTGCCTAAGCCGCCGCGACGACGGCGGTCGTCGGTTTTTTTTAACGGAGCTCTTCCGGGTCATTTTCATGCTCGGTTTATGCTACCTATGCGTAACAACGGGAGCGCTCGATCGCCCCGTATCGCTGCTGCGGCACGCTGCGTACGCGGCGCGGAACGACCCTCTCGACGAATAATAGAAGCTGCAGCCGCGGAGATGCTGCAGCCGCGTCCTATAAATAGACCCGTTCCGCGGCGGTAGACTGCGTGACCTTGGCGAGAAATCATCCTTTTAGACCCGCCGTGGAAAAGCGAGCGGCTTAGGGCGGAAGGGGTAGGAAGTCACGTCAGTGCGTGAAAATGAGGCAGTTTGATGCGGACGGTGCGGTGGTTCGATGAAAAAGGGAGGTAGGATCACACAGAATGGCCGCGGCCACGTTCTTGCGAGCCTGTTATTACGTGCTCATATGCGAGACGCGTTCGGTGCATATGTCGTCATACGCTTCCCCCGAGCGCGATGAGTGCATGTGGACGCGCACAGGTGCCAACGAATCATGCGGAATGCGGAGCAATTATCGTCGTCTAGTTCGACGTGGTGACCTCATGGTGGGGGGAGGGGGTTTTTTATTTACGGGGCGACGTACAAACGACTCGGGACGTATGGAAAAACCGCGGGCAGTACGTTGAAGATAATAATGAACCCCGTTGATGGGCGCGATGAAATTGCACCGCATGAAGGCGGGTTTATCGAGCTTTGAAAAGCTTCGATCGGGATACGTATAGGCTCTCGGACGTTCACCGAGAGAGACAGCCGGAAAATAATCAATTACTTCCACTCAGCTTGGCCGCGCGAGATTGCAAACAATTCGCGTACGAAGTACGAACGTATCACCCATCTTGCGAATGCATGCCATTGTGTGAAAATCAATTTTTTTGGTCTCACGCTGACGCGAAATTGGTAAGTGAAAAAAAGGGCGGTAATCACACGGAACCAATCAAGCTGGCTTTCATTCCCGTCGCACGCTGCAGCCATTTTCGTCATCGATGCAGCGGAGAAGGCGCTAAGTACATAGGATGCGTAGTTTCTCGCGCTCGGCGCACAATAATTACACCGATATATGATACGCGGCTGCATTACTTCACAGATGCGATGAGATAAGAACGGATATGCTAAACGCGAGAGAGTGCCGTATAGCGCCGGGGGATGGGGGGGGGGAGGGGGGAGGGGAAACTTGTTGAACGGTCGTCGCCCCGCGTGTTCGATGAATCGATCTTCGGTGTTTATTGCGTGCAGCGAGGCGCTACGGAGGGACCTAACGTCAGAATGTGAGAACGATGGGGACAGAGCGGAAGTCATCGGGAAGATTAGTGCGGGAGATAATTGTAATGAAAGTAGATAAGAGGGAGAGAGAGAGAGAGAGCGACGCGCTTTAAAGTCTTTATCGCATCTGCGCGCGGGCGATGGAAAAACGAGCACCCGCAAGAATTGCAACCAAAAAAGGGAAAAAATGACCGTCGGTCGAAAGAAAGATCTGCCCTTCACCGTTCGTCGAAACCTGGAGGAGTACCTACGATCCGGCGGGGTACGCTCTGAGGGAAAATAAAGGGGGAGCACCATCTTCCGCGTCCTTCGCGGTCACCGCCTGCTCGTGACCATTGCCTCTGTCCCAGACAAAAACGGAAACCTTCATTCGAACCTACAACGAACGGGCTTAATAACCAAGCGCCGTCTCCGTGATCCACCGTAACCGGAATAATCCGCCTGCGGAATCGGATCCTTCCAGGATTCACAGCGATATCGATGGTACTTCTGCCCCGAGCGCGGCATTACGCCATGCCACGGCGACGTCAATAGATTGGCAAGTGCCAATAAAGTTGCTTACTGCTCGCTAATTCACGGTTCTAATGAGTAATAACCGTAATTATCACCGATCGACGACCTTCGCAAAGTATCGAGCTCGTCGGTTAGCGAAATGACAGAGCAACCTAGGAGATGATTGCAAACTCCCTTTCCGAATCCTTTTCTTCGCGCCTTGTAACCTGCGCCAACGTTGTGCCAACATTGCGCGCGAGTCCTTGACCGGCCCTGAACCCAGAAGAGTGGAAAGCCGCCTGGTACTCCATTGGCCGCCGCACGGGGAAGAGTCAATGCCTCTCGAACGGACGCGAACTAAAATATAGTGATTGCGAGCGGGGGTGGGTGTGGGAGGACGAGGCGGAGGAGGAAACTTATGCGAAGGAACTAAGAAATCGTGAGGAACGACTAGCTGAAGGAGAATCGGCGGGGAATATCTAAATGGGTTGTTCCTTTCGCCGGCGGTCCCTGTCGGCTCATGCCATTTCCGTCATGACGAAGGGAATTGATGATAAGTCGCCGTAGTATGCAGAAACGATATCATCCGATACCCAAGAAGATAATTTGTTACTATCAATTTTTCGTGAAACTCTCGTTGCGTTGTTCAACTCCTCTAACCGTGAAAACGGCATCACGGTATTGCATAATATATAATTATAATTTACACGTGAATATGTGACATGAAAAGTTAAAATTTTGATTGGCGTACTGACATACAATTAAATTATTTAATGCATTCATACTTCTCGTACAACTTTGACAATACATAATTATATTTTCTAGAGAGAAATATGACTTTTTAATTTTACTGGATATATTTTGTAATATTCTCACTATAACAGCATTTAATATTTTAATATGAGTAACTGATTTGAATTTTACAATTAAGTAGAGAGAAATGCCATCTTCGGTCGGGCTGTTCTTTTCTAATAATAACTATATTTCAAGACCGACAGATAATCGACGCGCAATTTGCTGAGTTGGAAAAAAGTATACACAAATTCACACAAAAAATATTACTATTAGACTACCAAGAACCAACCCGATCGTAGATGGCACTCCTCTCTACTTAACTTAATACTTTAATTAATATGTAATCTAAAAAAGGACCTAATGTTAATAGGTACACATTGAAAAAAAGAATTTAACGATAAGAAGGTTGATCTTTTCAGTAATAAATATATATATAATATATAATTCTAAAATAATTTTGTAATCTTTGTTGATTCTCGGCTTAACTTTATTTTATTTTATTTTACTTTATTTTACCTTTATAAATCAGCCTTTAATATACATATATTTCAGTAAATTGAAATTCTTAACTGACACGATTTTGTAACTTCTATAATGTTTTACTTTCTCAAGATATCTATCCATGTATCAGAAGATGATTTCCGATAACGACATAACGCTCATCTGGCGATCGTAGAACTTGTTTAGTCACTTTCCGGTCGCATCTATTTCTGACGTTAGATTATCAATGTTCGATCGAATTATTCGTATCTCGCGCCCAAGAAATGATTATTCCACTTTAATCTACAATCTTTTAATCTTTATCGGTATAATAACCAGTACCTACATAGTTTTTAAAAGCTACTCCACCCAACATGCAGTAGCTTCACATTCTTTTTAGCGGTATGCGGGTGACACTGACAATAAACGCGGAACAATATTGCGAAACAGCTACCTGCGTAATATCATGTGCGTGAATTATATATATAACGCGAATATAAATATTATATAAGCAACAGCGAATTCTTCCTTCCTTTTAGCGACTTCCTTTACCTCGCCGGAATCCCACACTCGTCACCGGGAGATTCCCGTTGCGGAGACCTCTTTCGTGTCTACGATTTCGTGAGGTGCCCCTGTTTTCTAACGGTATCGAGGCACATTGAGCGGATCCAATCACGAAACCGATACGGCGCGCGGCGCGGCCGCGGCCGCGGCGGTCCGTTCCGAAAACGCCGCGCTCGCCCGTCGACAATTTCATCCCAATTTCATAGCCACAAAGAGCGATTGAGCGAGTCAATTCGCTTCGCGGACCGATCGCTCGCCATTCGTACAGACGGGGAGACGGCATTCTTTTTCCGGGCGCCCCTGGAACGACAGGCATGGAGCGCGATTCGCGGCGCGGAACGAATCGTCTTGACTGGACGACAAAAAGTATCCTCGCCGCGATAGGAAGCACGCCGTCGTCGTCGCTCCTTTCGATTATTCGCGGCTCCCCCGTTCGCGAAAGAATGCTGCAGCGTTCTATCTCGGCGTCCTTCTCGTCTATGTGCTATAGCACATATAGGTGTGCGCAAGCGTGAGAATTCAAGCTCTCGGCAGGTGGGTATGGCTTAACGGTGATCGATTGTTATCGGAACGCGATGGTATATTCGATTACTCGATTACGCGCCCAAAGCATCTGGCACTCTCTCGCAACACTTCCGGGGCTTCTTATACAGCAACATTCCTTTTCGTTCTGTTCCACAAATCGATGTTAGCCTCGTGGATCGTGGCGAGTTTGCGCAGCCAGGCGGAAATAAAGATCGCAAGTGCGATGCGTTAATCGAGAACGTTTCGCAGACCAGTTTGCATAATGCAAGAGTTTGCGTGCGCAAATTAAGAGGCGCCTCCCCGACGCGGATGCAACCAGTCAAAACTGGATAGGCGTTGTAAATTCAATTGCCATTGCATTTCCGTACCGCCGCTCCCGCGGGCACCGCGGCAACAACAATAGTGTTGTTGACGACAACATATGATCTAGAAGTGCTCTGTAATAATTCTAAACGTGAACTCAGCGCGTAATAAATCGTATTAGTTAGACCTATTGCAAAGGGGCCCGGGCGACTTTATTGCATCGCCAGGCACTCCAGTTAATCAGCCATAACTCCCGATGATCCATGCCATGCGCTCATCTATTCTGTTATAAATGCCAAGACAGGAAGACGTAGAAGGTACTCGAATGAAAGTATTCGACGGACACCTCATCAAGCTGGAGACGTCATTAGAGATTAGATTGTTCTTTTTTAATGAATTGTGATAAATTTAGTTAGCTCGATCTCTTCTTATTGATCGCATAGATGCTGAGGATGAACATCAAGAAGCTCCTTCCATGTTGCTAATTACAAACAAATCAAACGTGCTAGATTATAGTATTACTATTCGATATTATTCATTATATATAAGCGGCTTTATTATTTTTTAAAATTTGACTAATATATTCTTGAAAAGGACACAAAACAAGCGTCAAAACGTCGAATATGTAAATTTGATAGAATAAAATTGCCAGTCTGGTCAAAGTTAATGATTTTTGTGTTAATCATTACTGGCAAAGAGATGAATTGAATCTTTTATTACTATTCAGTCTAAATAATGTATGTTATTTAGATGGAATTTTTGACAAGCCACTGAACTAATAACTTACACTCTTGATAACATCTATTTCTAATTTGAGTCATATCACTTCCGGTAGCGTTAAACTACATCAAGCTAGAGACGTTATTAGATTAGATTGTTCTTTTTAGCAAACTGTAATAAGTCAGCTCGATCTCTTCTTATTGATCGTAGATGCTGAAAATGAACATCAAGAAGCTCCTTCCAAGTTTTGCTAATTACAAACAAATCAAACACGCTAGATTATAGTATTACTATTCAGTCTAAATGTATGTTATTTAGATGGAATTTTTGACAAGCTGCTGAACTAATATCTAACTTGCACTCTTGATAATATCTCGAATTTGAGTTATATCACTTCCCATAATGTCAAACTACATCGGTGTTGCCGGTATAAGAAGTAGCAACATAAATTGAAAAGATGGCGATAAGAAGCGGATAAGTGGACGCTATGAATGTAATAACTCGAGATTACATTCGTGTAACTAGCTGAGAGACATTACGAGTGAATGCCGCGTGCATAGTGCGTGAGTATTTGAGGATTAAAGCATCTCGCGGATCGCAGAACCGTGACTGAGAGGTCTCGCCGTTTCTTCTGACACTCGCTTCCTCGACGTTGCGCACGTCGGCCGCGTAACGAACGATCGAGCGAATCAAATGTGTACCCGTAGCTCTACAACAATGGTGTAACGTCCGATCTTAACGAGCGTGGCGGGATCGGCTGTTGCACTCGCGCTACGATGCACCCGCTCAAGGTGACGCTTCGCAAGTATTACAGTTTTTGCCGTAACGTCTATAACGACTCGGTGCGGCGTGACGAGAAGAGCGCGTCTTTAATATCTTTTAACGCTAACAACGCGTAAACAATGTTTCGTTTCTGAAGCGGATGTACGCGCGAGGAAGGGCACGTTAACGCAACGGCCTAGTTCTATCACTCTTGTAATTACGCAGCATCGTAATTATCCGAGAATCGGGAAACCTCGTAAGGAGGAAATCTTCCGAGGGAAGGTATAGACTATAGCTTCATCGCGCAAGGTGTGGCCAAGTCGCGATGCGGCAGACAAACGATCGTAAAATCTCGATGGGCACCACAGTTAGGCAGTTGACCCCCGCAATAACCCCTGCGCCGCCACACACGTTCCTCTCCTGACCCCCGCGCGCCCGATCAGCCGCATTTTCCACGCCCACGCACACGGGGCCGCGTGTGCACATCAAGCTCGTAAAGTAGCCAAACGCCACAGTTAGACGCCTCGGCCTGCCGATCATCGTCGGAATAACTTCGCACGATCGACACCTCGCCTCGGCGAGGGAACGATGCTGAGAAAGACGTAACACGACCGCCTGATCCCTTTCGCCGAAGTAAATGCGCGTAACACTTTCGCGCGGGATATAATGGTCGCGTGCAGGTAAACGCATCTGTATATACGGGGGTCCGTATATACGGGCCGTCTTAAGGATGCATTTATACAATGAGCTATTAATATAGTTTATTATGCAGGCCGAAGAATCTTGCACGCCACCGTACGATTATTGAGGAATAAAATTATTCCAAGTGTTTATACGAGAGAGAGAGAGAGGGAGAGAGAGAGCGCAATATATTATCTACGGTAGTTTTCATGAAAGAAAATTCTCCGAGTGTTATTCCTTTGGAATAACGTTTGACCCACAACTCTCGTCCTGTGCGTCTCTGACACGGTTCTTACGCGGATCTTACGCGGTTGTAAATATAGGAAGCCACAAATTCTCAAGAACTGCATGGTGCTTTCGCAGATTTTGTAAAAGGGTAATTTCAGCTACGCTCTAGCGGTCGTAGTTTCTTGCCCATTCGAGTCAAACGCCCCGTACGACAAACTACGCATTCATTATATCGTTAACAATAGTGTTATACATCTTCTTTGTACCGTTGCAATATTTATGGCGTAAGCTCGCGAAAACGGTAGTCGTAGTTTATTGCATCCCGTATAGTTTCGTCGTGATTCCACGCTCTTCTTCGGCATTGTACGACCGTACGTGGGCTACGTGGGGCTAAAACCGCGCGGAAGTTTTACGATCGCGACTCGCGAAAATTGTAGTAGAAGCGACAGGCGTGTCTGCCTTCGCGTCGCCGAGACGCGCCAAGATAGTTAAAGGCGCTTATACGATTATTATCGTAATCAAGAGGCTCGGGTAAATGGGCAAATCTTGCGCGAGATGATCCACATTGGCGTTCACGTCGCTTAAATGTTAAGAAAATAAAAGCGCATCTGCGGCGCGTCTGAACGCGGAAACGGGCGCACGCATTTTAGAGCGCGACTAGCAAACCATAAAACTCTACAGTTAGACACCTAACTTGATTTATAGGAACGCCCATTTGCATAGTACCACATGGACACCGCCGCTAATGTGCGCGTTAGATCACCGAGCATAAAATTCTACAGTTAGGCACTTAGACTGACCAACCTCGCTGATTTTGGTTGTCGGTATGTTATACGGTTCTCTTCATGGTCGCTGCCCGCGTTGGCGACCGTGTAACTCGTCCTAGGTCGCGCGATCGTCTGCGTTGTGCAAGACGATGATTTACGTTATCAAAAAATCTTTGTTAAATTTTCTAGTTGATTTTCTAATTAAAGTATGTTGAAGTCAATTCCTCAGACTCTATACATAACGATAAGATTTTGTAAATTACCTTTGGCGATACTCATTCCTGACATTCAAGTGCGTCACGGGTATGATCTTCGTTGAGAATCACCGGGAAGACTCGTTAGCGAAGAGAGCCGAGAGCACGAATATCCGAGAAGGAGAGAAAGGGAATAATACGAAAATCACTACTAGGAAGGGATCGGCCGTAAAGGGATCCTGCCTCTAATGGTTACACAGTCAGCACAGCGTCTACTATTATATACCTAGGCTAAAGAGAAAAGAGTCAAGATAGAACAAAACAGAGGAGAGACAATCAGGATCTTCTAAGCTAGTAGGAGGAGGGGGGGGGGGGACAAATGCGAGGAGTCCCCCCTAGTGATGCCGCGCGAAACAGAGACTCGTTGAATAATCAACGACGGTAGCTATCCAAGGCTAGCGGTAACCCTCGGTTAAATCTTGCCTGCGTGCTCTTCAATCGTTGCTCGTAACCCGATTTGTTCCCGACGAAAGTGCCATTCACTTCTTTTCCGCGGGAGTAGTGCGCGTTTACCTTTCTTTTTATGAATGATCAACTTCACACAGTTCCACGGCGGAAGGTTCACGTTACTTTTATTTCGCGGGTATCCTGTGCGCCCCCGATATTTTTCCGTGCGGAATAAAAGTGAATTGATATTAGTGTGTTTCATGCTCGTGAGATATATCTTTCCTTAAATCCGCGTCATTAGCCTTCTGTCCTGCTTAGGCAATTAGAAATGGTGTCTCGGTGAATATTAGCCGACCTCCCGTGGAAACGTAGATGAACTCGTGTTTCCCTCGGAGATTTTCCTTTGACAATTCCCGCGCGAGTCGGTAACGACGCTTGCGTGTGTATAACGACTGGCATTAAAGCGAGAATCTTCAATTTGCTCCTCGAGTTTTTCTTAGAAAAAAAGAATTCTGTGGGCAACGGGGTAACGAGTCTGCAATATTGTACACAGTGTTTTCTTGCTCTTTACGACTCTTAACAACATCCTCAAAGCGCACCGCTCCGCAATATAGCCACGAGACTATATTTAGTTACGTCAAACGCATCATAATTTAATCGTTCGTCCATAATTAATCGATATGTACTGAAAGTGAAAATTATCTAATATGCATATACATGTGGAGCATGCATACACATGAGCGTTATTTTCGTTGAAACATAACGAAGGCTATTTTCTTTGAATTTTATTGCACAGACTGGAACTTGCATCTTTTACGTGTGCACTCTAAGATCTGACGATTGCACCGTCGTGGAAGCTAACGAGGCTACAGTTTCAACTAAGTTTCCCCGGGTTTAATCTTAATCGCAATATTGAGCAATAATATGTGGCATAATTTTACGACTGTATTAGCGGCGAGCGCTTTCTCGATTGGTACCAGTCTTCACAGTTATTTCGAGCATGAAATCGACCGCTTTTAACAGCGAGTCCGTCCGAACGGTCGCGAGACGCGGTGAAGCGACGCGATACGATGTTTCCTTTTATTTGTAAAAATCAATCCCTTGCGTTATTGATATTGCTCATAATGTTCACAACTCTTGCAGCGATATAAATATCCGGTTAGCAATCGAATCGTATGTCTAACGATCGAAGTGATGTACGTTCTGGTGAGCCAAATAGGTTTCTCAACGACGGCTCGTAAATTCAAATCGTCCTGCCATTAATCGGACCAGTGGCATAAGCGGGATAATCTGCTAACAAAGGACGAGCTGCAAATATACATACATATACGAGCTCAATTACATACACTGAAAAAAAAATATTTGAATCCAAAAAAATATTCACTAGGTGGCTCCTAATTTACCTATTTAATATAATACACATGTTTATTTAGAATTATCTAAGATATTTTATCTAATTCTAAATAAATATTGTATTATATTAAGTAAATAAGCTATTAGGAGCCATCTAATTAATATTTTTTGGATCCAAATATTTTTTTTTTCTCAGTGTATAAATATACGGTCTCTCTCTTTTTATAAAAATAAATTGTTCCGGCGTGTTCCATGAACAATCAATGTTTAAAATTATATTTTAAATTCTAATAATATTCCAGACAGCACCATGTCCAATATCGAGACATATATAAGTCTAAAAAATGTCTTTAAGACGTCTTATAATGTCCCGATCTTTGACATGCGTGCTGTCTGGGATGTTCTACGTGAGAATAAATACATATTCAATGTACAGTCGATCACGTATAGATCATAAAAGGGATAGCGTTATGTAAAGCCCGAGATGAAGACAATTTCTTAAGGAGTTGTATGGTTTCTTGATAGATGAAGGTGCCATATAGCCTGGAGTTCGGAAAGTTAGCAAAAATTACGTCGACCCCGAGACTCCGAGAGAAAGGATTGTTATTTCGGCCGACATTCCATTGCGTCAGAACCTATCGACTCCTTCGCACCGCTCAAGTTCGTGGATAACAGTTTCACGGCTGACGATCCGCGACCGCCATTACGTTTACGGTGCCGCGTAGATGCCGAAGTTACGAGGCATCTCTTCTCTCTCTCTCGAAACGTGACGTCTCGCAAAAATCATTGGCTGCACTCCGCGTACTATCGCGAACTCTGTGTCGCTCTTTAGCTCTCAGCCTGAAATTACACGTTTGCAGCACCGTCGGTGGCCTGCCGAGCTACCGTTTACCTTTATTTAGCGTTGGGTTTACATTAATGCGAATCGTTTATTGTACACCGCGTCTTGCGATCGGAAGTAATATATACGCGTGTCTAAGCTACTCGTCGTATTATACGTCGCGTTAACGAACAATAAAATATTATTAGCATAATTATGCGCGCTAAATGCCGTATGGCTGATTGGTATGTCATTCACGGTGTCATTCAAGTTTTCTGAAAATTGTCTCTCGTGGCGCGTAGCCGTTGCGATGCGAAGAACGTTCTAATTGCGATCCTCTTTAATTAAATGCAAACAGAAACGAACGAGAATAATAATTCTCAGGTTTAGTTTATTAAAGTTTAATTTTTTCGCTTATTATTTTGAAAAAAATTTTAAGAATAATTTATCGTTATTCAGCATCGTTTTATCATTAAAAATCAGCTTTTTCTTATTTGCGTCACACTTCCACTGTCCTTATCTTACTTAATCCATCCGCGACGACGGGATCAGATTTTTCTCTCTTCGCGTATCGGTCGACTGATAGTACGATCGAGGAGGCCTCAGACACGCGGAGCGCAGGACAGAAAGAGAGGGAAAAACGGTAAAATGTCACTGTTCCCTAATTACACCGGGTAACTAGCCGGGCCGTAGGAAGAGAGACGCATGGAAACATCGCGGCTCCGCGGAGGCAGTCGATCCCCAGGATGGAGTACTCGGTACCGCTAGATCTAGCGGGCCAATCCGCGGACGCCTTTAAGCGGCGTTTCTCCAATCGTTCTCCAGTTATAGCCGGCAAGCAGCCGCGACCCACCACTCGACCTACTCGGTTTATAAAGTCAGGCGGATGCGCTGCCTCGAAGACAGAGCCGTGCCGACAGTCCAGCCAACAGGAGCGTCTTTTTTTTTTTTTCTTACGTCGATCGGACGGCAAGTGTTCAAGTCGCGTGTGATCGGCCCGGTGTCGAGAAAATCTTGGCGGAGAGATCACCATCGATTACGTCGATATCTCCGCCACCCTCTCAGAGACAGAGACCCTTTCCGGGCTTGACAAAGTTTGGGTAAAAAAAAAAAAAAAAAAAAAAAAACCGGTACCAGTGATTAGAACTATCGAGTGATTAGAGACCGGGGTGAACCTTAGGATCTGGGATCGCAGTATCAGTGGATAGCCGGCTAAGGTACGTGGGATTTTGGTGCTAACACTGGTGCTAACACTGGTGCGAGAAGTGTTTGTTCTCGCGCGCGGAAGGCACGGCCGACGGGGGTACCTCGACGTGATAAAAAGTGTCAACGACCAAACGGGTTCGTTGGGTGCGAGACGCCTGCGGATATAGAAAGATCGCTTAACGATTCCGCGGATCTCGGTCCCGCGAGAGATATCGAGAAGTGATCGCGCGTGAATAAGAACGTGCAGAAGTTTTCATGGCGAAGGTCCTCCTCGGCGGTGCCTTAGGTGAACGTTCGTCGAGTCGATCGACCTCGAATTGCGCGATGGCAGCGTGCCGATAAGTCCCGTAGCAGTGAGGATTTTATTTTCACATAGTGCTCCGGAAAAGAAGGAGGTGAAAATAATGATAATTTGCGTTCAACGAGAATAGGGGATTGGCTTTTCCGAAATATATTGGAAGTAAATTATTTCTGAGTAATGACGAAAATATTAATCTTATCTATATATTATAAGTTCCTCGTCGATCGGCCGGCACTTCTCGCGGCCGCCATTCCCACGGTGAGAGCTCGGTTCAAAGTCAGGGCCGTAGCTGTTGAGCAACCGCGCGGTAATAGCACGCGGACGTTACAAAAGCGCATAAGCTACGCCCCGGGAGAAGGTCTCGTGTCTCTCAAGGATGAGGTGATTAATTCTCTTGTATACCGGCGAGATGCATCCTATCGCGCAGCTCGTATATCTCCATAATAAACGCAATGTTGAAATCTCTTTTAACCCTCGATAACGCGCGCCGTGCCCCGCGTATAGATTTCGTGCTTGTATCTTAGAGAAAAAGAAATACCGCTATTTTTATTAGTAGGGGTAATATATATCCTATGTAGGCGTCTACAAGATGTGGTTGCGACCACAGCGCTTTCAAAGGGTTTTGTTACATACCAACGGCTATACGTACGCCGAGTACGGTTTCTTTAAAATGCGAGACGAGTGTGCGGAGGCCTGTAGCTGAGGGCGCGAAAACGAAAATCATTCTCTTAAGCGGCGTGTGACGCGTACGCGCGCCGCTCGATTCTCGTTCTCGTTCAAGGCGTTGATTTGCTTCGCGCGTTCATGGATTAACCCTGCACTCGCGTAACGAATGAGGAGAGAGCTCGATGCCGCGAATGGAATAGCCCTTCAAGGTCGAAGAGATTATTCTTAGTTGAACGCGAGAAAATGGACGCCTATAACAAAGACTTTGATGCCGCAATACGGTCATTTTTACGTTGAGCTTCGTCCGTGATTTATTCAACATTTTTCAATGATTTTTTTAACTTCGCAACCTAAGGAAGTTGTACAATACTTGCCTGTAAAACGCACAGCTCAGCAAAGAAAGAAGCATCGTTTTAAAAAAACGAACGAGATAAGCGCCCAATTTCGTATATTCGTTCTACGTGTCCCGAATATTCATGCTGGTACCTCTGGTTGTTCGTGTATCCAGTCCATCGACCTCCAACTCATGAGTCAGAAGTTAGACACTTGTTTGCGGAATCGATATGTTACAATTTTTTAATAGAATATAAAGCCCAAAAAGAACGGCAAACTTGTTAAAATTTTCTAAGGCTCGCGATTCGAGAAAGTCACTAAATGTATAAATAATTATTCTTGTTCAGATCTTACAACTGGGATATTGTAACAGTAAATTAAAATCTGTTCGGATTTTATATGATTATTTATTTGCTGAGCAATTGTGCCGCGCGAGAATCTCATCGCCAGCTGTACTTTCAACGACGAAGCAGTTTCCCGATTCGGAGAGTTCAACGCCAGGGAAGCGTAACGTCTTCCGATTTTCTCCGCGCTACTGAGAGATTATTCCACGAAATTTATGAATCATTCGTTTCTGGAAGTAGTACAGCTCTTTTTAATGTCATCTATATATAATATATATAATTTCTCTTAACGAGTGCACAGTCTCTTTTATAATTTTAAATATGGATTTAAGTACACTTCATATTCAATTTAATTTTTTCCATTTGATATTAGCCAAAAAATTGCGAGGATATAAAGGCGACACTTGTCATAATAGGTACGCAGGTTGAACATTTATACTTTCAAAGTAGTTGTAATGTTTTGCTCAGGAATCACACACGTGGGATTCGATGAATTATGCAGACGTTTATGTTACACGTGTGCGAGCGACGTGACGAGAGTATTGAAATTTTGCTGCTTTGCACCCTTCGGACACTCCATGCAGGAAAGAAATTACAGACATTTCCTGTTGCTTAGCTTCAGTTAATAGTGCAGTTAATTGGGATATCTTGTTAATAGCAAAATTAACAAGACGTATTGCTTGTGCCCATTTTTATTTCTTTATAAAGTGGTAATAGATTTATGATGGATAATATATTCGGCAGAAGAAACATTTTATTAGAACAATTTAGGTTAAAATTAATATGCAATAGAATCATGTGTGAACTTAAGCCACGTATAATTATAATTTACTCTCATTATATAGCTTTATCTAGCTACAACTACTTATAAATGTGCTTTAATTACTTGCGAAATGCGTTTTTAATTATCTTACGCGTAGTATATTGCAGCTTGCACGATCTTGATTAAATCTCGGAGCAGATAAAAATTGCTAGACACATTTTCCCAACCGAGTCTCGTTACGCATAGCAATTTGATCGCGTACCACATTCGCTTCTCACGTTTTGCTGTCAGGGTTAACGTCAAATACTTTGCAAGTTTCTGATTTAAAACTGCTATTATGCTGATAATTACTGGTCTACTAATGAGTATCTTCTTACAACGCATATTTTTTCTTATATAATTTAGATTCTGTAGTGACTACAACCGTAAAATTCAGCAGTGCTTAACTACTCAGAGAAATATCACGAAATTAAAAATGGGCGATAATAAAAGATATGTAAATTTCTAGTTGCATTCACTAATTTATTCTTGTCTATTATATACAAAAATCAATGCCTGTCACTGTCCAGATTTTTATCGATACTCTTCTAACAATAAGCTGTAAACGATATTTTTATTATTGCAACATATATTAAACAAATTGATCCACTTCGCTTTGATCATTAGCGCATCGTAATTCATACTCTGTAATAGCTGATCCCTTTATAATATTTCGCTACCATCTTATTGATACTTACGTCTTACCCGTCCTTCGCATTCTCTTCCAGACTTTTTCGCTACCGTATGCTTATTAGTACGTCTCAATTTACTCTGGTTATTACGTTTGCTCCACGATCGTATAACGTCTTTAGAAAACCCCATTTGCGCACGATTGCCGTATAGCGCTCGGTTTTATTGGCCGACTGCCCCGAATGATTCCCTGCAATTCCGTCATGTTGAACCGAGCGACCTTCGCGTAGTGTGCGCTTGAACGATGCGCGCTACTCGATCATTGGCATGGTATATATCGGTTTCTCGGAATTACCTTACCTCCGCGCAGGGGGCAAACCCATATCAAAATCCCATTAGCATACACGAGATCGCGACAATAGACAATTTAAACGAGGAAAGGGAGGATCCGGATAAACTACTTCGTCCCCAGGTGCAAAATCACCGCGGCGTGACCGGCTCTCGCTTCTCTTCGTCATCGTCGTCGTTGACGTCGCCTTCGATCAGAGCGCCAACCAGGATCGGTTTTTACCTTATCGCCGTGGCGAGATTCATGGCGTTGTACTTAAGTAAGAGAGACGAGATATCTTTAATCCGTGCGTGCAACATTTTTTTGCACTTTGATGACGCTCACAAATGGGATTTTTTTAATTTTACACGATGAGTCGACGTATCTAAGGAAGTTGCATCTTTATGGAGTGATACCGACTCGGAGAGGAAACATTATTCCTGCGATTAAAGGTGAAAGATGTCATTACGCCGGTAATGAGGCCGGATTAAATGAAAGGGAATGGAACGCACGCGATATAATGAATTTCCCGTGACGTTTGTTGCCGTTTTATTTGCGTATCAATTTTTAAATATGAAACAGCATGGAATATGGAAAGAAATAATATTCGCAAATGAAGTACACGGAAGAAATGCGCATAAATGCGACAATAATAATCTAAAAACCCCGCATTTGCAAACGCTCAGTAGTCATTACGGCGCATTCTTGCAGCTGCAACACGCGAGTTTAATTTCGAGGCTTAGCCGCTGCTTAAGGTCTATTTGCAAATCGTCTACCTCGTCAAGAAGGATTTTGCGTCGGGCCGCTGAATACGTCGTCGCGGTATATCTGAGGGGCGTAAGAACGGTTTCTCGCGCATACGAGTCCGAGTGTGTTTTTCGTTCTCCTCCTCTCTACCTTCGTTTTCCTTTTTCCCTTTACGTCGCGTTGCAAACGCGACCTGCCCCACTATCTCGCGCTCGAGCGACGGAGGATCTCGGCAGGCGCCGCCTGGCCGTTGACCCCCGTGCTGCCAACGGCCCTGACCAAGACTCCGTTTAACTCGCACGCTCCTACCATCTCCATCACACTGATGCTCTCGTGCAAATAGACCGATGTACGCGTGTACGACCGAGTATACGCCGTGTGTGAATTCGCATGATCTTCCCCTTCGAGTCGGAAAGAAAAGTCAATGCCGCGATCCACCTGTAGCGTGATCGCGATTGCAAACTCTCGCTAAAAAGGACAACTTTGGCCTTATCGGCGGAAGGAAATCGCCGTTTACTTCTTGCTGCATCTTGTTATACCTTGAAGAAGAGATATCCTGTCTTATTAAGGAATTATAGGTATACGTCTCTTTCTTTATATATATTTGCGGCGGAATTTTGAGATTACTCGAACACGCGGTGTGCCTCGTATTTTTGATTTGCTGACAAAGACGAAGGGGATCGCTTTCTCACACGTGCTCCCGTCGTACCGGCCGCTCTTACGTGCTCGAAGCAAGCGGAGGAATGGGACCAATAATCGTAAAAAGAAGCGCCCAGAAAGATACCACGGGGTGCTCGAACAGGTTGTATCCCCGTTGACTACCCGTTTCTATGCAGGTGCTCGTCCATCTGGCTCTCTGCAGGAAGTAGTCACATAGATCGTCTGAAATTAGCTTATATAGTATCTTGTGAAAGTATCGGGAAACCACATCCTAAGTCGTGGAGTAAAAATAGGCAAGCGGACTCACAGTGGCTGAGAAAATTCGAAGAAAAGTATAAAAAAGAATTTCCAAACTTTCTCTCGAATGTAAAGCAGGATTATCTCAGGTATCGATAAGCCAAGAGCAATCTCCAAGTAAAGAAAATTTGACACCTTAAGAGAAACAATCATTATCAACAGACAAACTGATAAACGAAAAGTGTGTAATAACAGGAATGCCACTTTCAACTTATAATTTAGATCATGACAGAAGACAGTTTATCCAGATTCGCGTAACACAAATGAGTCGTTGGCGTCGAACATAAAGCAATCTGTGCTTAAAAGAAATTTGACATCTCAAGAGAAACGATCGACTGACGTTATTGACAAACGAAAATAATGATGGCTTAATGATAGCATCAGAACCATCTTATTTAGATCATGATAGAAAGACAACTTATCCAGATTCGGATAATAATGATGAACAGGTGGCATTAAAACGGCTGACAAGTTTCGCAGAAAAGGATAAATGTCAAATTTTTAAATGTGAACTCGATTGCACAACAGGATCATCTCAGTCATCGACGAGTCAACCACAATCTCAGTCATCTCGCCAAGCTTAGTACTATATGTTATGAATGTAATTAAAGATATTAAGGCATCTTGAGAGAAATAATTGTCCTCATCATCATTTTCACATTATCGGTCAATTAATTAATATAAATTAAGAATTTTTTATGCTACTACTATTTTCTGTCTCGAAATACTCTTCTTTTGCGTAATTGCTTGCACCATCTCTTCAGCATATTGTAAACTTAGCAATATTTTATCTGCATTATTTTTTTTTTATTTATTTATTTATTTATTTATTTATTTAGATTATTAGTGAGTATAGACAATAATATTATTATCTATATTTCTATAGATAGATTCTATGAATGTGCGTATTTTTCCGTTGCTTGTTCACTTTAGATACGAATTTTGGATAAGAGAAGCGATGGTTTGCCTGCCTTTCCAGAAATCAAACGCTAGCAATTTTGTGCGACTTTTAATCATGCATATATATTTCTGAAATTAACGATATATGATTTTTTATAATGATATATGAACAACATATTTTTAGCAATTCCTGAAAAAGTAAAGTGTAGCACTCTCTAATTTACATTCATATCATGACACTCAAATTATATGAAAAACTGAAGTAAAATGGAAATAATTTCGATTTGCTAAGCATTGTTTTGCTCTATAAAATTAATTAATATTTTATAAGATTGTGTTTATATATTAAAATATTAATTTTTAGTGATATTTAAGTAATTTAATTATATTTTATATTGTAATTTATATATTTTTTAAATATTGTACTTATATCTTTAATTATAAAATTATATTATATTTAATTTACTTTATAAAATATAATAATTTTATGAATATATTCATATTTTGAGTTTTATTATATTTGATAAAAATGAAATTACTTAAATATTATAACACATTAAATATAGTGCATAGGTACTCACATACATAAATGCAAATATATATATACATATATATATATATATATGTATATTGTATATACACGCATATACATATATAAACACATATCCGCGCGTATGCATCTTTTCTATGGATTTTGAAAATAATTTTAATAATGACTTATTAGGAATTAATCTTTAGGCAATCTGTTAATATAACAATTTTTATAACGTGCAATTTGGTTTAGTTTAAATATAATTATTTAAGAACATTTCATAGCCTTTTTTAAACATCTAATATATATAGCTTGTTCTAGCAAATGGACGCTCCAAATGATGTATTTTCGTATATTAGCGATACTATTTATTACATTGTTCTTGTTCGATGATGATTAACATTTAAATAACAATGACCATTATTATTGTCAATTTATATTCATAAAATTATGTTTTAATTTGGACGTATGCCTTTTTGTAGGGTATACCTATACTATGTTTTATATTACGATTATTTTGGGAGAAATTTGTAAAGGTATCAAGAAAAGTATCGTTATGTTATATACACTTTACTGATCTAGCTGATTTATAGCTAAAAATCTAGGACGAGCAAAATTTGTTCGAATAACAGATAATGATGAAAAAAGATAATTTGTCATTGATGAAGATATTTTCTTTAAGTTATTGTTTATTTTATTATGAGTTATTATATTTTATAAACTTTATATTTAAATTGTTATTAAATAATCTTTTTATAATACTTTTTTATATGTAATTATGAATGTAAATTATAGAAATATATTTTTTTAGTGTTTATTAATTTATAGTGTATTTTAATTTTCTAAAAATGTACAGGTGATTGTGTGTGCGTGTCGTATATAATACAATTCTTATATAATACGTTAGGATTGTTAATACGAATTATGTGATGCGAATATGTATTATTATAGAATACAAATATCTAGTTAAGGATCTTTTCATGCACGCCGCGCTTTAAATTGTTACCGGATAGAAAGAATGTGCAGTTATCGCGTCACCCGTTAAACCACCTGGTTCCACCGCGGTGGTGGATGCAATTATCGAAATGCAAGTACACGAGGGTGCGACATTGTCTGCAGTTATTGGCTCGTCGTTAGTCGAATCGTACCAATAACGCGCTCGGCAGGATCGGTTACAAAACGATTCGTTCTATCAATCAGCTTGATTAAGCAATCCCTTTTTGTCGCTGGTGATTTCCAACGAGCAATATCGTCACGGCTTTCCAAATGGTGAAATCTTATCCGATACCCGGGATAAACCTGTGGTCTCTATTAATTCACTAGTGCTGGCGGTTCGATGTCGACGATTCGCGAATGGAATTAAAATCTCCGATGAGTTTCGCAAAACACGAGACATTTCCAAGCAACTTTGACTGTTTGCGCGTTATTTCCCTCTTTTTACGCACGCTATACTAGTGAAATCACACGAATATAAATTTTACCTTTATACCGCTAAGATTAAATAAAGTAATCTATTTTTTATTTGTCAAATTTGACGTTCAGTTATTGTGTTTACATTTTAAAAATTTTACCTGCATTTCAATAATACACGGAGAAAATTTTATATTAAATTTTACCTATGGTGCCGCAACCAACTGCGGACCATCAAGACGCACAAGTTTAAATGCTATAGTCTTATAGTAAAATTACTATGTCCATAGCATTTAATGCTACGATCATAGCATTTAATGCTATAATTATAGCATGGAATGCTATGATCGTAGCATTAAATGCTATGGACATAGTAATTTACTATAAGACTATAGCATTTAAACTTGTGCGTCTTGAGGTCCGCAGTTGGTGCGGCACCATAGTAAAATTTAATATAAAATTTTCTCCGTGTATGCAAATACATATGTACATAATATGTATATAGAACTCTCTCCTTACATGTCTAAAATTTTTATATATGTAAATAATTTTTAAAGAGAGTAAAAATTTCACGTCTTAAATTTTTACATTAGGTATGTCATATTTTTCTATTCTTATCCCTTATTTATAAGAGGATAATATTATATGTTGACAACAAAATTACATATGTTGAGATTAGAACCGATGTGAATCTTTCTTGTTATATTTCTGAAATCGTTGATCGTTGTGCGATATCTCGAAAAAAATGACCGAGAATTACCTCTTATTGTTAGTGCCTTACCGAAAACTGAAATACGCTGTAGTTCCGAATCCTTTGATTACAAACGAAAATAAAAGAGATAGGAACGAAAAATATAAAACGAATCTCTTTCGAATATATGAACAAAATTAAAATATATTGTAATCAGGTGCTGATTCTTTTTTTAACCAACCTATTTTTTCACTCTAAGATATGAACGAAATAAAGATGCAAACAGGTAAAATATAACAAACTACATTATAAATATTTTTATAAAGTTGGGCGCCAAGTTTACATTGATAAGAGAGATTAGAATAAAGTAAAAAGGATTATTCGCGTCTTAATAATAAAATGATGAGGTTGAACCCCGTCAAAATTGAATGACAAATTCGGATGCGCGAGTTATCACGACCGATTCGCGCATCTCTCGCCGTCATTCCACGTCGTCAAACGTTGCGCTAAAGTCTACTGTCGCTACTGAGAGCTTATTTTTCAAAGGTTAATAAGAGCCTCCTTTCGAAACCGGGCACGAGAGGGATAACGGTTCGCTTGATGGGTTCTTCGCTGCCAGGTCTCTCAGAATTTTCCTTCAAAGAGCGAAACGATGCGAGGCGTTCAAGGAATAGTAAACCCTCGCAGTGTAAACTGCTTTACCATTTTTCCTGCTTTATACGACTTGGTACGACGCTAGATAACATTCGAGACGATAAAGTTCCTCTTAATTCGAAAACATGACGTTCGCGGATTTCTATGCTCCCTACGTACAAATCGAAGAAAATCTCTTGCGGATATGCCGCATAAAACAACTGATTAATGTTAAATTTCTGAAAACAAATTATAAAATATTCAAAATTATGCTTGTGTAATTAAATGCTAATATTGGTTGTTTCGCAAGAACAAAACATATAATAATTTTTATTATTTTAATTACTTAAATAGATTTCATAGTATGTAATATTTTCTAGCATATTTTAATTATTACTTTCACATTATTTGAGTCATATTTTTAAAAAATGTACTTTCAAAGATTAAAATGAGAAATATGAATAAACTCGAGGAAAAACGTGAGTTTTTCTGTGAGATTACACGGGCGGGAGGGGAAATTTTTGTTAGGCGCGGATGCATCATACAAGTTAAACATTAATGTGCAGTCGATCATCGCGATAACGTGCGATGAGCAGCGCGTTATATAAAGAGTAACCAACGAGTGATGCGCGAAACCATTAGTGTCAGTATTGATAAAAGCTGTCTGGGACTGATGGTAATGAATTGGCATGCTTCGTGGGAACGTGGAATTAAAACTACATGAAAGCATTCGGCGAGATTGCAACTAGAATCAGTAGATACTAATAGTACCGCGAAGTATTAAAATTTTAATCATAATATATGTAGCTGATATTTGCTTCACCTTTATTTTTTCTATACTTTTCACCTATTTTTTTCTGTGCATTACTTTTATTTAGGTGAATATACTTCTCAAACACGCGCAAGCTTGGAACATACCGCTATCTTTTCCGGATACCACAGCCAATTAATCATTATCCATTTATTACGTTTGCGTTCGACAAAAAAATAATCGAAAAAGAAATATAAACATTAATGATTTGTTATAAGTGATTAATTAAAATGATTAACATGAAATAGTTAACTATTAAAATAACTAATGTTAGTTGTCAATGAGTTAAGCGATTAATACGCTTTTATTGGTGCGCACGTGCGTCGAACGAGAAGAACCGATGGTTTTTTGAGATTTCCAATAAGGAGAAAAAGAGGGAAGACTTAAGAAGTTGCCCCTCGGTGGGAAACGAGGAAAAGTGGAAAGAGGAACGACTTGACACGGTGGGGGGGGGGGGGGGGGGGGTGAGCATCGTCGAGAGTTTTAAGATAACCGGTGTGGGGTTGGATGAATGTCGACGAATAGTGAACGGGGATTGGTGGGACACTTTACCGGGGAAATATGAGAAAAAAGTCTGTCGCGGATGCCCTTTTACGCGGCGAAAGGAAGAAAAAGAGGAATGTGCTTGATGGAGGAAGCTATCTGACGCACGAGGGTGTTGGCGGAACATATAAAACAAAATTAAGATTTCAACCCCTTTACTTTGCTCGTGATTTTATTAGCATATTAATGGATTCTTTTATGCAAAAGCATTTTTCGCGATAACGTGAAACTTGTCTTAAAATGGCAAGACATACTGTATAGTTTTCTTTTATACAGAGAATATAACCGTTAAAATATCAGATACTTAAAAATATATTTCGCGAGAAATTTAGTGATTCTTCCTTCACAAAGATCTAAACGGAAATTAAATAACGTAACCGTAATAAACTTTTCTTTTTTCTTCCTTTAATTTCAAATAAACTTATATTTAATCAAAATTAAATATAAGAGCTTTTTTATATTATTTAATTAATTATGAGCATAATTGTAGGTATCACATTATTCATATAGGAGTTCGAACGTTTATGTATGGCTGTGTCAAGGCGATTCACGGGTGAATCCTCGTCTCTGTGAATATCTCACACCGAGAACGATAGGCGCGAATCCGAAAGTTCTCGAAGACATTTTTTATTCTGATGCCGTGGAAAGTACAAGAGACAGGCCGAGAAAAAACAAGCGTAGAGAAACGAAAGTTTGGCCTCGCGCGCGCTATTAAAGTCTGAAATTAATGTCGATCGTAAAGCTCGTAATGACTGAGAGGGAGCCGAACAGTACATCGCGCAGCATCCCCCGCTGGGCCCCGAGCGACTGCCGCTTATCTTAAGGTAAGTTGCGCGAAGATGCGGAGTACGCGGAAGTGGGCGTGATCTTGGAGATTCATTATTACGCTGGTAAAGTAATAACGAAGTTGCGAGGCGGTGCGGCGACCGATACAAATTACGGCGATTAATTACGGCCGGTATAAATTACTCGATCCTGGAAATATGTGTGCGAGAGGGAGGGAAGGGAGAGGCAGAGGGATCTCAGCCTCTTCCTACAGCGAGACGTTTTTGAGGATCCCGGAAGAATTTATGCGAGCGTCGAGTTGCGTGATACTTTAAGTACCATAGCCTGCGAGTTATTGCTGCAAAACAGACTTTTGAAAATAATATCGAATATACAGAACTTTAATCTTTAAAGATCCAATATCGCGATTCTGCTAAAATATATTTTATATTTTTATTAGTATTATTAAAGTAAAATCTACACATATATGCATATACATACATGTAACGTTTAATTAACGCGATATGTAGTCTACATCTTATAATTAATAAATTTATAATTAATATAAGGAGAAAGCAACATCTCATTGTTATCTTGCCTGAAATTTTTAACATCGAAATTTCGAGTTATACATTTTACAAATATATTATCATGTTATAGAACATTGTAAAATATGTGATAATTAGTTCTTTGGATTATTTAAAACTTGATTTTATTGCATTTCAAAAATTTAGATTTTTATTAATTATCCATACATTGAATAGCTTTTTTTAAATTACACATCCAAAAGTATGAAAAAAATCAACATTTGCAACGCTTTTTTCAAAGTATTCAGCAGCAACAGCATGCGATATTGCAATATAC
This sequence comes from Leptothorax acervorum, assembly GCA_035220615.1. NCBI lineage: Eukaryota > Metazoa > Arthropoda > Insecta > Hymenoptera > Formicidae > Leptothorax > Leptothorax acervorum. The sequence goes on along the minus strand of JASTWQ010000628.1, from coordinate 17,550 downwards.
CGCGCGTACGCGATACATGATTACATCCCGGAATTTTACAACGTTTCTCTCACGCTCTCGCATTTTTATCTTCCGTAATACAATTCGCCCCGATTTTGAACAAACAATCGTTGGCGTTGCACGGTCAATCGCGAACGCCGAAACTTTATCTTCTTTTTTTTCCTATTCGTTAACACGAGACCTTGGAGCGTGCGATTGCGCGGTTTCGCGCATGTTTTCCGATTACTGGATATTAATTCGATTACCGATGGCACGGTAGCAGTGCGACGAACAAAGCCACCCGCGCGTCGACAAAATTCGCGGACGAATTTGTCCGTTAAATTACAAATCGCCGGCTGTCGGCGCATCTTTTTTTTCCATAGGAATTACGCTACGGGTGATTCGGCTTTCGATGATACTCGCGCCGTTCTCGCTACGCCAACAGTACAGCCTAACACGCGTTTACGTTTACCACAAACTGTCATCCGTATATTTGTCCCGGCGATTCGACATAATTCAGTTACGCGACGATTCATCGGAAATGCAACGCGAAATTTAATGCGCGTTCGCATCGCGTGATTTATTTGCTTTACGAAAATCGGGCTCGATGGAGGTTACTTGTCGCTGAACGTATTAATATTAGCTGAATATTTAATGCAGTGGACGTTAATGCAAATTTTGTAGCGGTATCGAGCGTTATGAATTTAAATTCGCTTTTATCATTTATGGGAGTTGATAGAATTTTATTAGAAGTTCTATAATCGATTGGAAAGCAGGGACTTGCTAATAGCGCGTCATTTTTTTTATTTACTTTGAAGATACGACTGTGTATTTTGTGTTTTATTTTTTACTTAGAGAATTAAAATAAATCATTTTTTAATTATAGAATTGTGCTAATTTTAATTTCTCTTAAATTTTTAATTCTATTTTTGATATTTGATAAGCAATTACAAAGTACTTTTTTTCTATATAAAAAATTAATTAATCGTCGAGATTATTTATAATACATGTAATCTTCTTCTATTTCATTCACGTAGAAAAAAGGGGCGTGCCTCCTGTAAATAAGTCGCTTCTCGTTACACTCGTACGTCGCGTGTCTCGAGGAAACAGTTGTCGCCAGATAAAATGTCGAGGATCGTGACGACAGTAGGTCAGGAGAGAAGCAGGCGTGGAAAAATGTAGGAAGCGCGAACGTGGCGAGCAAGCGCTCGTTAATTTTACAAACTCGGTTAAGCACCCCAGTCTAGCGCGTTCTCTTCCTTCCACCCTTCCTTCCCCCCCCCCCCCTCCATCTCTATCCTCCGTTTCCCTTCGGACGTCTTAACTCTGACACGATCTCCCGGCTTTCGCGTGATCCCACCTGAAAACGTGCGCACGTGGCAACAGGAAATGTGAGTCAGAGACATTTATTATTTCGAACTGCAAGTGAGTATTTAACTGTATCAACTGCACGTGTATTCTAAAAATTTTTGTATTAATAATTCTTTGGTAAATCTGATTTTGTCGCAAAAATATATCGAAAAAATAAAAAAATACTTTGGAAGAGCAAAATAAACGGAGGGAAGAAAACACCATTAGCCAGAGTTGGGAAGTAACACCATTACCATTTAACTTGTTTCTTTTTGGTAACAAGCTAGTAATGGTGTTACCTTTTTCCATCTACAATGAAAATAGTATAGCGTGATTACTTTTTTCAGTCACGAAATTAACGGTTTTTATTGTTACTCTAAACATTTCAAACCTATATGTAGCATGATATCTGGAAACTCCATAGTAAATTTACAGAGAGGATATTTTCACAATGATACGGTCGAATACTAACTTTTTTAAAAAATTAGTAAAAAATTTCAGTATAATTCAACAAATTTGTATTTGAATTCAGATTACGTGATCTATGCATATGCTAAAAATAAATGTGTAATATGTCGTGTTAGAATTTAAAAAAACACAAGATTAAAAATGCAAAAAATGTATTTGACCATATTTATGAATATATTGAAAGAAAATTAAATTTTTTATTTGCATTTGCAGCATTAAAGTCCATTTAAAAATTTTTATGGTACTGCAAACTGAAAGGAAGAAGATATCAATCAGTTAAAACAGTAGTCGAATTGAATAGTAATTGTTGAAAGAATAAGATGGTGCACCGCAAAGGATGCATTAATTAATGAAACAACATTAACGCCACGGATCGAATTGAGAGAATAATCGATATCACCCTGAATGGAAATTCAAATTCGTCGTGCGCGTTCAATTGAAAAAGCTCGTCAATGAGCTCCCGTCGAACGGAGAAAGAGATCCTTGCGGGGTTTCCTCCTAGCAGCCAGCCGGTCCTGCGATCTACCAGGGAAAAGTTTCTCAGACGAAGGACGTTTCTTGGACGAAACGTCCAAGGGGACCCTCTCCCTCCTCGCGCGCACGAGAGCTAGCCAGAATCGTCTCGTGATTCCGCGTTTGTAAGGAGTTCCAGGCTAATTCGTGATATCCTACGAAGACGGGTCTCGCGACTCCTTCGTCTCCTACGTCCCCTCCCTTTCCTCCTTTCGTCGTCTTACCGTGCCGAAACTTTCCTCCCACGGGAGAATTATTAGGAAGTTGGCCTGGCCGAAAGTCCTTGAAGGAGTTGCGCGCGCGGCATCTCAGGGAGAGGAAAGTTTTCCCCGGCCGTGCTCGAATCTAAGGGTTAATTGTCGATTCGCCCCCCGCCGGAGCGGTTGTCGCGAGGGTTATATTTTAAGCGCTGTGGCCCGATTTTGCCAACGTCGCGTTGGTTAATGCTAATTTCACCCTACCTAGTTATCGCACAATTATAAGTCTGATTTGAGAAATAAAATGACACATCATTAGAGATAATGGCTAAGAGTTTGTGTAATTGACAATGGTAATAGAAAAACAGCAGAAAAATTATAGTTTGAACAAGTCCTCTTCCTTGATAGTAACAGGTATTAAAAATTTATAATCGTAATTATGTCTATTAATTATTAGTGTATCTTCAGGTCGCATCTCGATATCACGATCATGCCTACGAAGATATATGCGGAAATAATATTTCAATAATCTGCAGTAATACCGCGCGCAAATTGCCTATTAGGGACCACTTGGTCTCCTTGGGGCCGTGAGGTTAACGTCATGACATGACAATAACTGATTGCCGGATTGATTGATATACCTACATCGCGCTAACACGGAACTCGCATAGAGCTCCATAAAGTTCGTTCCCCTTGATGTTATCGAGCGAACATTCCTCTTTATTGAATGGAAACATATTTTTACGCGATATTATTTATTGTGTATATTTATTTTTACCCTCCTTTACAAAGAATTAGATTCGCGACGCGTATCTGCTCTCGACGTGGCGGACGCTTACCTTCTCACTTTCTTCGTTCGCGAGAGACATTGATGAATAATATACGGAACGGGCTTTACGCGCCGGCGACATCGGATGCGATTTATAACGGAGCCAGGAATTCGCGACGACACATGATCGCAGATGGAGGAGCGGGGAAGGGACCTCCATGCAAGAGCCTCACAGCGCGAGTTGGAAACCCCCCGCGCGATGCATCAACCCGAGTTAATTATCGTGTCCGAGCGACAGACAGCCGGACGAGCATAACGAGACCTCGAGACGACGACGACATTTCCCCGCCGTGCGCCGTCTCTAAAAACGAATTCCGGAGCGAATTCCGTAGGCAGTCACCATTCTAATCGTCGCTCTACCCCATCTGCCTCGAAAAATTTCCAGACGAAATTCTTCGGTCTCTCTTTTTTTCCGAGAGTCCTAGTGAGTGTCCTCATCCCCCAAAATTTTTCTCGCTTCTATAACTTTTGCTCTTCCTATCGATGTCTTCATATATTATTCCTTATTCAATTTCCCACAAAGATGTAAGATATCCTTTAAAAAAGATGCATCTTTTTTTCCGATATTAAAGTACATATACATATACCTACATATGTAAATGTATTCGTCTTAATATAATGAAATTATTTATTTTGAAATTAAAGGATATTTACTCTAAAATTATCGAAAATAAGCTGTTTTTGTGCGTGAAATATTTTTTGTATAGATATATAATATCTATAGAAAACATTCTATTGCAGTTACTAATATTCACAGACGCAATGGACGAAACAATAAAATACATATATACATTTCTTTTCTAAAACGATTGATTTGGTTAAGAGCATCCAATAGATAAAATCTGAAATTATTTTAGAATTATATTTTATTTCCCAAAATAAATTCACTCAGTTCTGCGTGATTTTTAATTCGATTGACTCTTTTCGCAGATAGAATTTATTTTAGAATATAACTTATTGTACATCTTTATATAACTTATGTACAAATTTATACATATACGTAGCCCGATAGGATCACAAACATGTCCTGCGTAGGGTTTAATCGACGTAACTATTTCGGGAGCCTTCGTGGCAACGACACCGATGTTTGCATTCCCGACGTTCTCCTTGAAGCTCTCGTGTTCCGGAAGAGTGTCTGAGGCTTCCTCGACAATAAGTTTCCGCTGCGAGGAATATTGCGGCACGCATGCCTCGACTCTCTCTCTCTCTCTCTCTTTCTCTCCTCTATCCATTTTAGTTCTCTCTCTCTCCTCTTTCCACCTCACCCTCCTATCTCCCTCTCTCATCTGGTGCTTTCTTTCATGCGCGGCAAAAAAGCGCCAGTAGAATGGGCGGCTTTAATTTCATGGAGATCGTATCGATCGCTTGGCTTGATGAGCTCAAGAGACAACGGAGGAAACTGCGGTTCCTGGAACAAATTCGGTGTTCTACGGTGGAATTTAATTCAACGTTATCGCCGACGAATTTTTATATGTATACGTAACGTACAGCACCGTTTAAATAGCCACGTTCTTTATTTTCCTGATACGTTTGCGGCAAAATTTCTCTAGCTATCATTTTATTTTTCCGTGCAATTTATATAAAACGGAAAACAACTCTTATTAAACTGATATTAAAATTACCAATACTGCAATACAATGCTGCAATATCAATTTATATTGATATTGAAATAATTAGGGTACTGATCGAGATACATGTCTGACTGTGACTTTGTGAGTGCTCTTTTTTGTCATTATCGTAGCTTCCGCTTCGACAATATCAGTTCGGTACATTCAGGTTTTTCTCTCGGTAAATAACTACTCGGCAACGGGAGGGTCATTAATGCACATGTCGCGACGCTGCCGCCCGCGCCGGTCGATCCGCCGGGTGGTGCCGGGTGCGGATTTAGTCGAGCGGTATTAGTCCGGGGCGAGTATGTTGCACGTCATGTCATGTTACACGTCGCCGGCGACGACCGACTGCGACGACGAGGACGGCCGCGGCGGGTCAGAGGCTCACCTCTTTCGCTACGCCACTAGTGGTAGTTCGAAACGAGCTCTTTCAATCTCCTCAAGCTGCGGATTACCGGCGGTGACTTTGAAGGGAAACAAAAAGCCATTGTTGCTGATTGCGTCTGTTTGTTTTCTCGACCCGCCAAATGAACTGCCGTGCCTTGCCACGGGTGGAACGGGCGAGGGAGGGCAAGGCAAAGACACAATTTTAGAACGCGAAGAACAAGACGGCTGGGCTCCGCGCCTCAAGGAGGATCGCGCGTTCCATAAAATTTAATTTCCCTTCCCTCTCCTTTCTTCTCCCCCGCTCTTTCTTCTTCCTTCTCTCGCTCGGTAGAGAAGGAATGTCGTCTAAGGAGTTTAACAAACTTGACAAATCGGATTGCGGCCGCAAGAAAGAGAGAGAGGGACGGGAGATGATTAAAAAAACACAAGAGCAAGTTTCGCGGATAGTTGGGTCGCGGGTGTACCTTGCGAATTACGCTGTTTTTACACCATTCACCGTGATTGTACTCGCCCGTTTCATCGTTTTTGCGGTCTGCACGACGTTAGAAAACGTCCGTCAAGCTTGCTACGGAATTCCGAGTGCGAATTTGTGGCGCGCCCAAGGTCTAGAATTCCCCTACCATTTCGCGTTCGTCGCATTCGTCCAAAAGGCATCGCAATCCTTTTCAAAAAGCACCCTCTCCCTCGTCTCGCCTTTCCCGGTAGAATTATCAATTAACACGCGAAGTTTAATTCGCGATGGAGAGGAGTTGCCGTCACGTCTACTCGCTTATTCACTCGCCTTCTTCTCTTTGGATGAGAGAAAGAATACGAGCGTAGAACTGCCACCATTTTCTTCAAAAGCTCGAATTATGGGAGATCGTGGAGAATTAATGGCCTGGTGCGTCGCGTCGTCTTGATGGAGACGCTTAAAGGCATTTCGCCGCGGACTCCGGGGAAGTATAGTTTAATTTTGCTCTAATTTGGTGGGCGTTTAATAGAAGCCTTTCTCCGTACTTCGCCATCTTCTCTCCATTTCCCAGTCACTCCCCGTTGCCTTACTTCAACCGCGTCTACATTTCTCCGTTGTTCCTTTTACCGGAATACGCTGCGCGTTTCTTTTTCAACGGTCTCTCTCTTTCTTTATCTTTATGCCATTTGTTACGTTTATATCTCCATCGAGTTGCAACGCATGAAAATTGCAATTTTCAATTATAACGTAATAACTATACAGAATAATTTCGTAAAGTCTCTATCTTTTCCATCCCTACTTTCTTTCCACCAAATTAAAGTATACGTTAATTAATATCGCGAGAATTGTGTAAAATTGAAATTATCTAATATCGAAAGTTAAAGAACTTTGTTTTCGTTGAGACAATAGGATATATCGCTTAGAGGAGGAGTAAAGGATTTTCTTTCACGTAGTGAGAAAATAAGAATACTTTCTTGTGCATTGATAGCAGCGGAGCATATTTTGCTATTCTCTTCCCTCTTCCAGAGTATATACTACTTAAGTGAACTACTTCTGTCGAAAGATATAGTTACGGAAGCATATGAATTTAATGAGCAAAATCGGATTACTTGTTATCGCTGATGGAGAGGCGAGATTCCGTAACGCGACGTCAGAGAAACTTAAGTAATTAAATGGGAATTCTTCAGGGCTTGAAGTGAAGTTATCGATAGCCTTGCATTTCGACGTGAAATGCATGAAATAAGTTGTGCGTTCTTCTGAGCGATTTCGCTTCGTAAAGTCGCTTTTCAAAGAATTACGACTTTCTGTGATAAGACAAAATATCTTGATCACGCGCGTACATTTTTCAAAGAATATCTTTACACCAAATTTTTTACAATTTCTAAAATATTGCATGAAAATGACGTATTTTTTAGGGATAGCAAATTTTAAAAGCAGTCTTTAAAAGATGCATATATATATATATATATGTATATATATATACTAAACTTATTAAAAATAACTATATTTAACAGTCCTTCATATCTTTTATTATTTTTGTCGTTCTTAAATCTATTTTTCTTAGCGAACTGGCGAAACTGCGCACAGCGCTTCCTACCATGAATGAAAATTTATTTTATACGATTCGGCGAGAGGATAGAATTAACAATCAGGTGGAGAAGAGAAAGAGAAAAGAGAGAAATATTGTGGAGAGGTTCTCTCCGTAATTGACGTGGAATTCTGAATGTTTCGGATCGCGCTGCGAGGATCGACCTCTTTTGTACGCGTCGCGGCGATCAATCGTGTTTATAGTAATTATTCAAATTAATACACTAGCGGGATGAACGCGAGAATGCGGACCGTTTCCGATCTGCTGCGGAAAACGGTTGAGAGACCAGGAGAACGAAACACGCTGTGCGATCGGCGCCTGTTCTCTCGCTTGTTTTGGGATTCCAATTACTCTTCGAGCGACTTCCGATAGCGTTCTCGCGGCGTCAAAGGGTAGTACTCCGCTTTGAGACTGCTTTCGCAACCGATGGCAGAGCAACAATGTTGGCTTTACGCGACTGCTGCGAGATAGACTGGCTTCGCGTGGCAAGTTAAAGATAAGTGTTCGATAATCAGTTAAGCGTAATATATTAATTACTATTTACCGTTGAAACCATAAATTATTATCAATTAATAATGTATTATTTACTGACAAAGTATTATTTGCACGTTTTCGTACATGTATTTCTCTTTATTTACGAATTTTTCAATAAATTTTATATCAAATTTTTCCCAACGATAATTTGATGCCGTCATTTTTTGTTAATAGTTATTTTTTTAATTTTTTATACATTAAATGCCCACAGCAAGAGTTTTTATTTATTCGTAATATAAGAAGAGAAGTTCTTAGATCGATATCCATTTTGGATATTCATTAGCAGCTTGGAAAAATAATTATTTCTTAATATGTATATTTTTTAATGATATTTACAGTTATAAATATTTACGCACTTCTAATGGTTCTTCTTTTATTTTGATTTTATATAAAAAAAAGAAGACATCTTTATATATTACATTTATACCTATACGAAAGTTTGATATACGCGGTTATCTAAAAACTTATAGAGTCATCGAATTATTTCGACATTAATGATCACGAATACCTATTATCACACCTCGTCACTGACCTCGATAAGATTCACGATCCGAGATATCTAAATATCTCGGAGGGTATATTTTAAGTACTTTTCCGACTCGCAATTAGGCTGAATCATTCCTGTCACGCAACGGGTCGACGACAACGGAGTGTTACCATCTTGGTTTTGCCTCAATAACGGGTCAGAATAATAGCGCTTGGCGTTTTATGTATACGAACAGATAACGATGCAATTAAGTCCTTCTCCCGTCTTCCATCCTTCTTGCGCAGCTACATCTTGGCCGTACTCGGTAATTAAGATTCGCCCTGGTTTTGAGTGCAGCCGCGTCCCGCGGGTAATGTCGAACGACGCGCGTTTTATATCGTCGGCAATCAGTTTTGCAAGTTGTTTACAGCAATTATCCCGATTGATTCTAATTGTCCCTCGATCTGGTCCGGAATGATTTACTCCGCTAAAGTCCCATCTCGCCATTATCTATGTAATTAGTGGATCTAGATTATTCATCATCCATGTAGGAAGCGGGTATTCATAATCGTTAGAACAGTGAATTTGACAATTGGAACGGATCAAATGCCGAATTAATATCGTTTTATTATTATCAGGCAATATTCGCGATTATTTCCGCAACCTCAAGGAGTCGCGAACTTTGAAGCCCAGTCGAGCTACTTCCATCAGCTATACACCTTGATCCGAATCGCGCATCCAGCGGCGTCTCGCCGCGAAGTTAGGGGCCGTTGCGCTTCGTTAATTACATCATTTCCATCCTAAGCTTCTCTTTTCTCTCTATCTCTCTTTACCTCTCTCTCTTTCCTCTTCTTCTCTTTCCTCGTGAAATTTTCGCGACTGTCGACGGTTGTCGTTAATTACTACCGCGGTTGCTCCTGCCGCGGGTTCCCCAGCGATGCGCTCCCGGATTTACGATTTACGTTCATACGAGGCTTATCGCGGATTATCGCGTCTACGAGAACGCGTGTTTCGCAAAATTGAGCAATTACCGGCAGGATTTCGCAAGATCATCAAATTACATCTCAGTAGATTCTTCATATTTTTTTCAGTGACGTTGATTTTCTTTATGCATAGACATATTTATTGCAGTTTCAATTTACTTCTTTTTTGTTTTCAATTTTCGACAAATATTTAACGTTATCTATTCAAACATGCGTTTATCACTATTTTTTTATCTTCATGAAAAATATTTTATGAGGGAAAAGAGTTATTTACCTCCTTCCCATATTATATCTTTAAATCAAAATACAAATATACGATGTATAAGAACTAGAATTTAAGTTTTTTTTTAAACTTGTTAAATTGTTTTATTGAAGATTTTATATATTATTAAGAACTGTTAAAATAAGCGTATAACTGTTTATTTTAATACTTTACTAGCACAAATTCTGCAAGAATGTATTGGAAGTAAAACACTAAATTAAATTAGGGAATTTGTGATGCTTTTATTTTGTACAAGATCTTTCTTGAGATATTTTGTTAGCTATACGTAAAAATACATTCGCATAATTTGCTTTTTACCGAGTAGTAGAAACGTCACTTGATAATTAATGAAAAGGGTCTCTCTTGAAAAATACCACATTTTTTAATTTCATTTTATTTCCTAATAAAGAGAACTTCACGACTTTGTTCGAAACTTGCTTTGAAGTTAAAAATCTCCACACTCCTTACAACTTTATGCTCTTCAAGACAAAGCACTTTTTTTCTCAACGACAGAAATACATATGTACGTATAGTCGCCAAGATCTTAACCATTCACAAAAACGGCAAATAAATCTTGTTTTTGTACGAATGTATTAATTATAAAAAATTTTTTTCCTACAAGAATATTACGTTACTTCTTTAATTTTTTTATTCAACTTATTGTCAGCTACTAATATATAAGTGTTATAATTTTCTTTTAACGAAGTAATTTGATTTATAAACTCCGATTAGTTTAGTCTTTTTAGTCTCTCTCGAAACGAACCGGTTCCCATTTACATCTTTAAACGCAAATGAAGTTTTTGTTCTTCATTTCGTGGCTAATCGTGCACATGACGCAAGCGTGCGTCGATCAATACGAAAATAAGGAAAATGAAGGTAGTAAAAGCGGTCAACCATGCAATCTATGTCGAGGTGCGTTAAATCGGGCATTAGCGATTACGCGTAACATATTGCTGTTTATAGACTGATCGATTGTTATTAATTACGCTCTAAGGAAGACACGTGGCGTGTCTTCGAGCGTTTACCAAGGCTTGTACCTTGAAGTATCAGGAGAATATAATATCTTTCTCTCTTCTCTTTTCTCCTACACGCAACATACACATACACAGACAGAGTGTATAATGCCTACCCATTTTCAGTGTCCATTTCTTGGTTCGTGTACAGTCGCCAACCCGCGACCTATTATGTCTCGCGTGAATGGCAGCTTGAAAGAAGCCACTCCCGAGCGACCATTTTCTGCGAACAAAGACCTATGCCAATTTCTTTTTTTTTTTTATATCAATTTCATTGCTGGCTTTAATTCGGTCTCATTGCACTCGCTTTTGTCCGCGCCGGTCTCTCTCCGCGCACCGTCTTAATCGGCTGTACCGAGCGCGAGGGGCAATAGATAATACAGAAAGAAATTCTACTCTGCCGAGATATTACATTTTTGTCCTTTCTGTTTCAGGTATGATCCGTGAACTTCATCGATCCATAGACGTTTTCCAACTCCGGTGAGTCATATAATCGAATTGCGGACATTGATTCCTTTATATTTTTTACCGGAAAAAATAAAAAAATATGTATAATAAAAATTGTATAAAAAATATATAATAAAATATATAAAACTATATAATAAAATAATAATAAGAAATCGTAACAATTTAATTTAATTATAAAAAGTTTAGTTTAATATAAGCGCATGTGTATTTGATTAATTAAAACGTTAAAATTGCACGAGGCCAAGTCTCATTTATATAAGTTATTAACAATAATAACAACAAAGTTGGAGCGATTATATAATAGTTCTAAGAAGCTACTTTTTTCTTGTGTAATTACCTCTGCTACTGCTAAAATTATAGAGGCAATTGCTCAACGAGCAAGATAGTATTTACGATAGATTCAATGGAAGGGTTGAATGTAACGATATCTTAACGCGTTTCTAAATTGAAGGAAATAATTATATTTTTTTTTTCAAGGTTTTTCCAAATTCCTATTAGATGATTGAGTTGATTGTTGCGTTCAACTTTTCGACTATAGCGCATTTTAGATTTTTCTTTTGCTCCCCTCTGAAATTAACTCCTCCTAGCTTAGATCTATATTACTCTCGGTCTCACTTTATTCTACCCTCGTTCGTTTCCCGAAATCTCCGCGAAAGCGAGGAGAGCGTTTCCTGCCGTCCCCCGACCCCGACCAAGATCGAGAAAGCAAATCTAAGGATCTCATGCTGCCGCGGGATGCTTAGATTTAACGCTCAGCCTCGCCGTTGATGCACGATCGGCGGAACAATGGCGACGGCGCGGAAGCCGCGAAGTAACGGGGGCGCCGAAAAATAACGATAAATCCGTCGACGGGCCGGCGGGCGGGCGGGTCCCTGTCCTCATCTCTCGTGTTTACCAGTCTCCGTGAGTATTCCGGGTATACCCGGTAGAATAAATCACTCGAAGGGAGCTGGAGGAGGAGAAGGAGGAGTAGGAGGCCGCGTGATCCTTCCTACCTATGCCATAGATCATCGGTAACGATCGGCATGAAAAACCGGGAAACCCAGTCCGGGAGTGGCGCCCTTTCCGGGTGAAGGAAGCACGAAATTCATCGGCGATTCCACCGGCGACGCTTCCGCCGATATTTCCTCATTACAATGGCGAGGGCAACGAGATGGGAGGGGTGGAAGGGAGAAAGAGAGAGAGAGAGAAATAGAGAGAGCGAGCGAAGGTTCGGAGGAGAACGAAGACGGGGGGATGAGTATAGCGCGAAGGATGAAAGAGTCCGCGGTTCCGATCAGATCGACTGTCCCACGGAAGGACTTTCCCGGAAAATCCCTAAGTCAATCTGGAAGGATTACGGACGCTCGTGGAAAGTGGAGGGAGGGCGGTCGGGGGTAGTCACGTGGAGTACGAGAGAAATTGCGTGCGTAGGTGACGGTGAATTGAGATAAATAATACTCGAGATAAATGCCGCTGAGATGATTGGATTTCGTTTCAGATAATTTTGACTCTTTTCTTCTTTTCTGCGTCGATCAAAAAGAGCCTATTCTCCTGGAGTACAATAGAAAATGTCGCATTATTATATTGTGACAAGTGAGGCACGTTGAGAATATCGCCGCTTCTCGCTTACCATTTGAATCACCATGAACCATTTGCTTCGACTATCCTCAAGTTGACTTCTAGAGACTATAAATTTTGGATAAGATCTTCATATATCGTTGTCACCAGTTAGATAAGTTTTTTTCTCGCATATATGCTGGATCTATAACATGATCATAAATATACGAGTAAGTATGTACTAGTGTATCGTAGCAAACAATGCACGAGCCATAAAGCAATTTCTCCTATTATTTCCGGATGAGTGTTGCGCAATTTTCGTCTCGTCCCTTGCGCGGTTGGCTTTCTTCGGAAAAACGCGAAAAATCCTGACTGCCACGCTCGATGAAAGACTTCGCAAATAACATCGCTGCAGTTACCGTAACAAGGAAATTAGAAATTCTGTCTACCATGAAAGGAATTATAATATCGCACATGAGCAATTTTAATGTATTATACTGACGCTGTCGAATGAATAATGCGTTACAATTATGTGCTGTATATACTGTATATATTATACATATATTGTATAGCTGTGCAAATGTAATAACACGTAGGTATTTGCATAATCCTATCCTATCAGCGTAAATAATGCAATCGATGCGATCAACGTCAGATGTCTGACAAATGTCTTGGAGAATGTTTAACGTCCGGGATTATCTGCGGCTTTGATAGTGACAGCAGAACGTTTGGATTCAGATGTGGAGTGCATGTAGAGTTGTAGAGCATGCCGTTGACGAGCAGAGATGTCCGCGCGCGAACATCTGTTGACGCATCTAAAATGAGTCTCTCCCGCGTCTCTCCCTCTCTCTTTACAGTACAGGAAACTCAGAGCTAATGATTCTGCCTAACTCGAACAAATGTCGCTCATCCCGACAGTAGTCGGCTAGCGACTCCGTCCGGGCGATAAATTTGGCAGTAAATTGCCGCATTAACCATAACGTACGTTATCTTAAACGTTCAGGGCGGTTGCAGGTTGCGGCTGACATTTCTGTTGCGCCCGCTAAGGTTCCCTGACATCGTCGGTTTTATTAAACTCGGCGATGTAACGGCAACTTGAAGAAGGCGGATGATCGAAGACACGCACCGAAAGATTTTTCTCGATTGTGTACGAAAATCTGATACATTCCACATGAAAATTTCACGTAGTTTCATGAATTTATACTGGCGTGAATTACGCGTTGCAAGAGAGCAATTTAAAAAATAATATTAATAAAGTGTTTCTCGTTAATGGCCGTCTCTCTTGAAATTGATGATTGAACGGGATTTTCAATTAATGGAATTATTGTGCCTCTATTTCTGGCCGAAATTAGCGGCATTACATTTTAGCGATACCGTTTTATTACTAAAACAGATGTATTTTTTTATTAATTAGCATTCCCCAGATATGTCGAGGCATAAATATCACATTCGGATATTTCGCCAAGTGAATTACGTCGGAGATGCTGAAATTGGCGCGCAATTTTGATATCAAATTTCAACGATAACCGGCCGCGTATTCGCTAGGGCCACGTGGGACAGAGAAGAATATCGCCGGATGAATATTTATGTATGGATAGTGAGCAGCTATAGTCGACATCCGTTGTACGGGACTAACCTGGCGTGTCGAAAAAAAGGGATATCGATTCATCAATATTTTATGAACGTACAAAAACGCGAACGTGATGAAGGATCTTTCGCACGTCGAAGTAACGTAGGTTACACTTTAACCGGAAACCAGTGTAAAATCATATAACAGTGTAGCTTAAAGCGGCAGCTTAAAAACTTACTGTCCTTTTTAGCACAAAATTATAATTAATTGAAGAATATCCATTTTCATGCCATTTTCTATGTAAGTTTTCAAGAAAATACTAGTTAATATTGAGAACACAACATAATAATTTTAATATAACAGATAAGAATAATAATATTAAAACAACGTTTTTTTGTAAACAGCAACTTACAGTAATGCAAGTTTTAATTGGTTATTATTTTTTGATAAAATTGAATCTGGGATTTTTTACGAGGGCGATCAGGAATTAGGCGAGAAGTTTGCTTAAGAGAATTGAGTTTGTAACAAACAACGAAGTATATTTAAAATAACAAGCTTAATATACAAAACTGGTTAATGTATAAGATCGTTTTTTGCAGGCTAGTAATCTGCAAGTGCACTCAACGCGATGTATTCGTCTGAAAGCAAGCAATTTTGGTTGCATGAATTTAGAACAAAACGACTTCGAATTACCGCTAATATTAGCGAAAAACGCGTCGGACTCGCGTACAACTTTTAGAATCATGTAAAACATAATTTTGATAGTGAATAAAAATCAAAACCACTGCAGGGTCGGTTGTTTTTTAAAAGTCCTCACAAATCATGCCGGCAAATTTGCTTAATTATAAAACGTTGAACTTGCGTAGCAAACTATAACTTTGCTGAATGAATCAAGTCTATTTTTTATACGTGAAAGCTCTGGTATTTCTAGAATTCGTGTAATTTTGTTACTTCTCCTTAGAATAATAATCATCGAGAAAGATGAAATCGGCTTGGTACAGAAAATTTCTAATAAAACCGGATTGAAATGAAACGTGACTTTAGCTTTCGAACTGGACGTGACGGGCACGCGAAATTATCGAAATTTTTTATAACTTTTACAAACAAGCCAGCCAGCGTAATAAACTGACGAAGGAAATTCTCAAGGGACAATTTTTACCGTGACAGGAATTCGTCCTGGTTATACGGAATTGCCCGTTATTTGTGTTAACACAAATTTCTTTCTCGTTTCATCGATTCTCTTGATAAAGAAAAATTGTTAGGTACGTCAATAACGTACGACCATCGAAGTATAATCAAAAGTCTGCAATCACGCGTATCACGTAGAAAGTAAAAGTTTTCTTATTCGAGAAGATTTTAAAGTTCAAAAATTTGAGTTTCTCGCACGCGTAACTGCATGGTAACGCATTTCGTAATCAAATAAAGAATGTACGCTAATTGTAAGTACCTACCTACATTCTTTCTAAGTTATTAATCGTATTCGAATAAACATTTTTATGCTTAATTAAATACTTTAACATAATGTTATAACATAATATAAATAATTTAATATATTTTAAATAAAATACAATAGTATATTTAATATATAAGTAACTTTTATTTAAAATATATTGATATTTTGCTATTTTTCTTATTGTTAGAAGAATAATGAAGAACGGCGAGAGATTATATAGATTTAAATGTATTCGAGATGACTATGTATGTATAGAGTCGCGGGGGGAGGCATTGTTGATATTATTACTCACTCCGAAGTGTTTAATCTTCGTTTCTTGGAAAACGATATTTCCAGGTTGACCTCATTCATTTAGGCCGTCGCGCGTGTCGCTTTCGCGTCCACCCTTTTCCGCTCAAATTGGACATAAAAAATTGCGTTTGCGAGAAACGCCATCAATTTAACTCTAAGTTTCTTCGCACAGAAACCACACATCTTATTCCATTCTGAATCATACGATGGCTGCTGCACCTTTCGGTTGTCATTTTTGTTAGGTATGCAATTGTTAATTATACGGATATTTCTCGCGGAAACAGCTACGAACAGAAAACAAATCAAGCGTCGATCAATGATAAAGCTCTAACTGTTATTAAAATTATAAAATAACATCTAATTGTTAGATTAAATAATTACGTATCACATCTATAGCATTAGAAATAATCCTAATGATTCCACGATTTATCTATATTCTTTTGCTTTTATACAATACAGGCAAATATATGAGAACTCTGCAGTATATTTATTTCACGGCAACTTTAAAATCTTAAATAAATAAAACTAAATAAATAAAAAATTCGACTTTTAATGTGTGTATTTGTAAAACATTTTTGATTGGCAACTGCAACACTGAGGGTGTTCTGAAACGCGTTTATGACAAAACTTAGTTATATTACAATATTTCATTTAACTTATTGCAAGGTTTACACGGCAGGACTTTCGAGCCCCGCTCGTTAACTGGCGGTTTCGCACATGTGCCTCTCGCATGCGGTGCGTTGAACCAAACTCCGCGAAATTTATAACCGGCACCACGGTCGCGGGAAAGAAGATGAGAGCGCGAGAGCGAAGGGGATGAAGAAAGAGCGCGCCGAACACAGAAGAAAAGTGAGCGCAACTCTGCGCACCCGCGAGGTCGCCTTTCACACATGCACAAGGGGCTAATTTACATCGCGTAAAATATACGTTTCGATTGTTGCGGGGTGTGGAAGCGGCCCGGTCACATCGTCGACATCGTCGACGTCGTCATCTGCTGCGGGGTACATTCGCGACACGTGCGATGCATTGCGTTTAATCTTATGTCTATATTGTACAGGTATTCTTTCAAGATACGTAGGTATATATATTATAATTAACGTACGTGTATGACATAATTAATATATGTAATTTTAGAAATGTCAACTTTGTACCGCGATTAAGGCGCTTTAACTATACAATACTTCAATTACAGGCGAGATCTGGCGATTAGATATATTGAAAGCGAAGTTAGAGCGAGATAGATCAACGGCGTTTTCTCGAAAAGCTCAGAAGGCACGAATGTTCTTTGGGATTGAAAAGTTACTAAATAACCCGCTCAATCACGAGTTTCCGTCACGCCGCGCCGCGCCCCGTCAACCTCTGGCGGCTCAAAGTGAGACAGACGAACGATGGATGGCGGCTCGTTGGTTCATTCAATGTACCCTTCCATGTTTTTTCTTCCTTTTTCGCTTTGCCCGGCTAACGGGACAATGCTTTAAAGGCCTCCACCAACCCCTTCTGTCGGCCACCTACCCCCTCTTTCTTCTCCCTTCTTTCGCTACCTCGCCGAAATTGAAATCTCTCGCATCGTCGACAAAAAGCAAAACTGTCTACACGTCG